>JAOTQR010085089.1:0-36466 GCA_025774065.1 Solanum ossicruentum
ACTTTTCATAATTGTAAGTTTTATTATTGTTCGTCATTAGATTTTTGTCTAACTAAATCTTCTTTATCTCAAGTCATCATTGACTAAATTTTGGTAAAAACTCCTAAAGTTAAGTACTTTAAAATTGAATAAAATTTTATTTTTAATTAAAAATTATTTTTTCAGGCTATGTACAATAGACCCTTATGGTCGGACCTTTCCCGGACCCTTGGCATCAAGGGAGCTTCAGCGCACCGGGCTTGCCCTTTAAAATATTTTTTATTTTTGAACAATATTATAATATTTAAGACTTTAACATCAAATTTTTACCTATTACACCCTGAGAGGGTACCTTGGCTTGACCGATACTTGAAACATTGTTGTTGGTTCCCAAGAGTATCACTGGGTCTCATCGACACAACACATCAACAATTGATAATGGAAGAATATTTTTAGAAGTAATGAAATAAGTAAATGATCTGAGTTTTTATTATCAGCCTTAATTTCCAATGAAATGAGCTTGGAAACAACAATTCATCCATCAATTATTGGGACAATGAAGGGTGCCAAAACATGTCATGGGCAACCTCAAAATAAAAGTACTCAATAAGATAAAAGTAATAAATAAGCTCATCCAAGAGCAAGAAGGGCTCACCATACTCTAAGATAAGATAAGAAATAGGTCTTCAACGATATGGTTGCTGAAGGCCTCTATCACTTGTCTCTGCATCATGAAATGGTGCATCCCTAATGGACATTAGTTCATAGAATATACTAGTATGTAAAATAGCTACAAAAAAGAATAAGTTCAATGAAATCAAACTCATCTCGTTCAATCCAATCACAATCAACTCGATCAACATGCAAGTATAGTAGTGAAAATAATGACCCTAAAAGAGACTCTAGCATGTAACTCTATTAAGTCATTAATCCACAATTAGGGAGTTTCTCTAACCAACGACTATCACATATGAGCTCTGATGATATGATGCTTCCACTTTCATTTCTCCAGTTGTCAAATACTTGACAAGATAAGGGATGATCAAACCAATCTTCGATCCACAATCAATCAATGTCCAATCATTAGGACATGAGAAGTATAACCTCTATCTTACCTTGTCTATGAAGTTTCTGGGTTAGAGCTTTTATCTCTTCATGCCCATATAGGTGCTAAATACTCCTCCCACGACTCAATATGCACATATCAATCGATTTAATCAACTCTTTATATTAGTTTCATTCGAACTCCATTAAATCAATCAACAATTAACCAATCATTCATGTCTATCCCAATCAATAATCATCCATTCATCAAGATCAATCAGGCATGTTTTCAAGACTCATTAGACTCTACATTAACGGTCATTTAGACCCCAACCAAATTAGTTTCACAAATGGTAATACATCCAAAGACTTCTCACATTCAGCTCATACTCACTTTCTTATCATATATGATTCGAAATTCTACTTTTAATCAGGTCAATGCATAGTTAATGCATACATTTGTATCGACTATGGTTCATTCCATAAAGTAAAAGCAAGTAGTCAAATATACCAAATCATCATGGATAATATCAAAATACGGATAAACATACAGGAGAAACTAGGTAGTAATATAGACAATTCAAGACTTTAGATTATGAGATTCCGACCCAATTCCTAGACCTAAATTTTGACTCAGGGATGAAGAAGGGAACGTGTATGGACTTAATCCAATGCTTTAGGTAGTCTTATATACCTAAAATTTGAAGAACGATAGAAGCTCAAATAATCCACAGTCACATGCTTAGAACCCTAATTTTTTTCTCCTTCCTTTGTGATCTTAAATTTTCTAATTGTAGAATGGGAATAACACACTTTAGATTCTATTAAGGGTCCTAATTAACCCTCAAAATGTCGTGGTTTTAATTAAAAAGGTGAAAAAAGATGAAAGCATTCCTCCTCAAAACTATCGAGTGAACCATGAAATAAATGGCCTAACGTGGATGAAGGGTACTCAAAAATTGGGTTACTGAAAATCAAGCTTCAAGAGTACACACACGAGTTTACGGGTCGTAGAAGATATTATGAGTCATAAATTCATTCCGTAAACTCCTTCAACATTTAGAAAATTTTCAAAGATTTGCAATCTATGTATATGTTTTACAGGTTTTTAAATAAATTATGGCCCGTAAAAGGGCTCGTAGATGGGCCTCAAACTTAATAATTTTTCTAAGCCATAATGGTAACCACTAGCCTAATCAATGGACCATAAACCTTCTACGGACCGTAGATGACCCCTTCTATTTCAGTTGTAAATATTTAGTCTTTTTCACTTTTTAGGGACTTGCAAGTTCACACTGAGTAGAAAAATTTAAGGGGTGTTATATTACCTTATATAAATCTTACGTCCTAACATTTAAAACTTTAAAATTAATATTTTTACCTTATATAAATCTAACTTAAATTATGGTAAATAAAATTTAGCTTTATCAAATCTTTATTTTTTGTGATTTACAATGGCATTAGCTAAATCATTATATTATACCATGACAAAACAAGAACTGTATTTTTTTGTATTATGTTTCAAATGAATATATTGTGCTTTAAAGAATATTATCATCTTCGATAAGAAAAAAATTTATCATGATAAAACAACTAAAGCAATCAAAACAACAATAAATCATTTGTAAGGAAAAAATCATATGAGACACAACAGACAATAACTTATTTATATATTTTTGATAGATATAACATTTATTTTGATTGTAGTTGCTATTTGCTACTAATTTTTATTTTTCTTATATATAGGTTTATTGATTGACATGAGATATACGTACAAAGTAAGGTTATACATAGACCGGGTTAGTTCATATTTCTCAAATATTAAATTGAATTAGTTGTGTCAGATTTTTAAATTTATACCAAACCAATAAAATTTGGATTTTCAACTTCAATTTTTTTCGAATTTCTGAATATTTTAGTTTATCTGACAAAGTATTCATGCAAATATATAATTAACTTGTGCTTTAAATATTTGTTTAGTCTTACCAGAATACAATTTTCTAAGATGTTTCTTATACAAAATATGATACGAGAGATGACACTAAAATATTCAACAAAAATAATAATAAAATTGCACAAAATAAATACTATAAATAAATAAGTGAAATCATAAACTTAAAGTACTAAATTATGCTAAAATAAATGTCATGCCCCGGGAGGATACCCTAGGTGTAACTGGCACTCGGAGATATTGTGAAGTTATGTTACTAAAAAGGGGCTATCAGTAGCTAAGAAACTATCACAATCACTATCATATGGAGTACAAAGAAAAGGGTAACTCAATAATAATAGGGAAACGAGAAAAGCAATCCCAACATCAACTATCAGCTATCCATGTCTATGAAGTCTCCATAGCTAACCTCTAAGAAGGTACCATGACAGGCCATGACTACCATAGTCAAATAAAATAACTCAAATAAAGGAAAGATAAAGATGTCCTCCGAAAGCAAGGGAGGACTCACCAAGTCTCTGTCTCGGAATCTGTGAACCTCAACAAACGGTCTGCTGAAGTCCTCTTTCTACAGTATCTGCATCATAGAACGATGCAGTGCCAAAGGAAAGTTGGTACTGGAATGTACTGTATGTAAGACGGGCTAAAGTAAGCAATATACAACATCAATAGCTTATCAATCACTCATCCTCAACTCAGAACAAGAAACGGTCCCTATCACAACACTATCCCTCAAGACATCACACTATCACATCAATATCAGAGTGCTACCATCATGAAACCTGTCTGGGAGTTTCTATAACCAACAACCTCCACCTATGAGCTGATGATGATGCAACAAAGAGATGTCGTTGCCATATCTGTTCAGTACCTTACCGGGTTAAAGAATGAGTCTATCAGGGATCCCAAAAGAAGTCTTCAAGCCCTCTGAGGGGCAAAGGAAACATCTACTTTCATGGTCCAATGCTCTCCTAAGCTGGCCACAAAGTTATTGAGTGGGATTGGAACTCACCGTTACCCATTTCGGTACTAATACTCCTACCAAGAATCAACATGCTCATAAGTCTATTGAGGCCTCTTAATGTTGTGGGTGTTATTGAGTATAACTTGACCAATGAGGAGGTTCCGATTCAGATTGAGGATAGGAAAATGAAGAGATTGAGAAACAAGGAGGTGGCATCCGTTAAGGTCCTTTAGAGGAACCAACAAATTGAAAGTGCTACTTGGAAGGACGAAACAAATCGAAAGTGCTACTTGGAAGGCCGAAGCGGACATGCAAAAGATGTATCCTTATCGTTTCCACTCCATTCAAGCCTAAGGTACCAATTCTAAGACCCCTATGTGATTCAAGTCATATTTTTCAGCCCCTATGTCTTTCATCTGCATTCATGTTTAAGTTGGCAAGTTTTGATGATTTTACACATATATTGAGATTTTGAAACTAGCGTTTTAAATATGATGCTGCATTCTTGTTGGGGATGATTTGTTTATGATCACTCTCATCTTGTACGTGTCTTTACATTCGTGGATGGATGTTCCAAAGGGGGAGATGTTGAAACGACCCCAAAAAGTGCCCGAAAATGTGCCTCGGGATGCTCGAAATTTTAAGTTCTATATATCACAAGATCTATTTGCTATTTTGAAAATCTGACTTCATATTCGTTTTCAAGGGGTTAAAATTAGGTAAAAAAAGGTCTAACCCCGAGTTAAGAGAGAAATATTAGCAATTATGAAATTTTAAAAATGTAATTTCCAGTGGCGAATCTGCATCGCTTCCGTGACACGCCACAGCAAAAAATATGGCCTTTTTTTTACTCGATCCAAGACTTCTAAGTCTTGGGCCTAACTGTTCCCAAATATGTTTTTACCCATATTTAGCCTTATTTCACCCTCCTAAACATTTCCTAATACTTACTCAAACACTTAGCCATATTTTCACTCCTAAAGTTCAAGTCCCAAACCCTCATCCAAGCTAAGGCTCTCCTTCAAGGTTCTTCTTCAAGCTTCAAGTCTATACCTCTAATATTCACCATGTTCATCTCTAAGCTAAGGTATGTGGGTTTCTTTTACGGGTTCCTTTCAGCCATGATATCCGAGCCTCCTCTTACTCAAATTGCATGATTTAAAGTTGATTTACAAATGGGTCTTGCATCTTATAAAATTAACTGCACACAATGCTAAAGCTATGTAAAGTTATGATTGTTTTGCTATGTTTTGAGCTACAAATCTTGCACCTATTGTAAGAATTGATGAGGTGTTTTGATGTATATTACTTGAGGGTATTGCAAGGTACTGATTGATTGCTTTACAATAGATTTTCTTGCATGATTTCATCTCTATATTTAATGGTGTTATACTAGCATTACACGCCATCTAAGTGTTTGATAAAATGTCTGGATGTGGTTTCTTGAGAATTTCAAGGTCCAAAACATGAGATATGATATGATTGACTATATGATGATGAAATGAGCTTATTTATATGAGATACTCTATATAAAATATTGCACAGACCATACCAGATCTGAGGGGATAAGAGCCTGGGTAACCGAGGTGAGTGTTTGTACTCATGAACCATGTGAGAGGTTTGTACTTTGCCACCGTGGTAATAAAATGTAATTATCATCATCCATGTGAGGGGTTTGTACCACACAACCACCAAAGGGTTCGTACCTTAAAAATCTAGCTTGGTCTCTTGTATACATATGACATCCTATATGAGTATGAGTAACTTAAGTATGTTTTACTTAAGAATTGATCACATATTCATATTGTTATATGCATATTGCATATTGTTATGCATTTTGATTATGATGTATATCTCTTGTTGCATTGCATCCTACATATTTAGTACATTCAAACGTACTAACGCATGCTCTTACCTACATAATATCACCATGTAGGAACTGGAGCCCAAGTTGATCACCCTCCTCCACATATCTAGTTCGGTGCTACTCACGCTAGTTAGTAAGTCCTCCATTTCGGGGACCTTAGTCTATTCTCTCTTGTTATGTATCGAGATACTCTTCTTTATGTTCTATTTGACTATGAGGGTGAGCCCAGTTGCTTTGCCATGGCTCCCGCTCTTATCTATGTAGTAGAGGTGGTTGTTGGACATGTTATGTATCTATGATATGAGTTTGACTCTTTTCTCTTGATTATGATATTGTGCAAGCTTTTCCCTTAGCACCTTTGCCCCTATTCTTACTCTGTAATATTTTTATACGCTTCCACGACTAATGATGTGTAATGACAAGTTAAAAGGCTTGTTTGGGGTTTCTTCGGGTTCCCCATTCGCCGTGTCACATCTAGGCCCAAGGCTTGGGTCATGATAATTTTGTATCAAAACACTAGGTTGATAGATCCTCGAAGTCCAACGCACCGCGTCGATTAGAGTCCTATTCATGGTTGTGAAGCATGCCATGATTATGAGTAGGAGGCTATGAGACATTTTCGAAAATGTTTCCCTTTTTCATGTTTTACGTCATGCTACAGAGTTGTAGTGAGTTTTTCCCCTAATGATTATTCTTTGTTATGGTAGATCATGCCAAACACTAGTGGAAGAAGGGCCCAAACTCCCGAGGAGCAACCTACCAACGGTGAGCTCCAGGATGTTCTCACTATGCTTGCCCAAGTCGTAGACAACCAAGTCAGTTAAAGGGCCTAATCCTCTCATGCTACTACCTCGGGGGCTAGGATAAGAGATTTCATGAGGATGAATCCTCCGGTATTCTATGGGTCAAAAGTGGATGAAGATCCACAAGAGTTCATTGTTGAGGTCTACAAAATTATTAATATCATAGGTATTGGGCCGAATGAAAGGGCGGAGTTGGCGACATACCGTACCAACTCAAATGGGTATCCCAAATATAGTTTGATCCATGGAAGGGTGAAAAGGGAATTGGGAATGTGGTGCTTTAGAAGGAGTTGAAATAGGCTTTCCTTAATTGGTTTTTCCCTCTTGAGCTTAGGGAAGCAAAGTTGGTAGAGTTTATGAACTTGAAACAAAGTGCTATGAGTGTGAGGGAGTATGCCCTCAAGTTTAATCAACTTTCAATGGATGCTCCTCATTTGGTGGCTGATCCTAGATCTAGGATGAATAAGTTTGTGATGGGGGTCTTCGACCTAGTAAGTGAAGAATGTCGGTCCGTCATGCTAATTAGTGAGATGGGCTTATCTTGGTTGATGACCTATACCGAGCAAATGGAGGAGGAGAAATTGAGGAAGAGAAGGGGGCATAAGGCCAAGAGGACCCGATTTGAGGATAAATTCCAAAAGGGTGCTAAATTTCATCAAGGCCAAGGGCCTTCTCATGCTACTAATAGGGAGTTGGCCAATGACTTCCCTAGGGCTCAAGGTGTCGGTGGGTTGGCTCCTATTGATGTGTGTCCTAAATGTGGAAGGAGTCGTGGAGGCCCATGTTTGAAGGGTTCTAATGTGTTCTATGAATATAGGGAGCTTGGTCACAAGAAGATAGATTTCCCAAGAAATCGTGGCAAGGGCCGGGGTGCAAACGCGGTCCCATTGGGTAAGATGCCTCAAGGTGATTCCCCAAGGCACAAATGGTTTTATGCACTACATGGGAGGCAAAGGGTTGGTAAGGTTCCCGATATTATTACCGATATGTTAAAAATCTTTGACTTTGATGTATACGCTTTGGTTGATCCGGGTGCCACTCTTTCCTTTGTTACCCCTTTTGTTGCTAAAAAGTTCTATGTTGACCCTGAGTTGCTGCATGAGTCATAAAAAGTGTCTACTCTACTCCTATTGGCGCCTCTATTGTTGCTAAGAATGTTTATAGGAGTTGCCCAATTTGCATTTTGCATAAATTGTTGCCTTGTGATCTTATTGAATTAGACTTGGTAGATTTTGATGTCATTCTTGGGATAGATTGGTTGCATGCCTACTATGCTTCTATTGAATGTAGAACCTGTAGGATGAAGTTTCAATTCCCTAATGAACCCGTGCTTGAGTGGGAAAGTCAAGATGTGGTGGTCAAGGATAGATTCATTTCATGCATTAAAGCCCATAGGTTGATTTCTAGGGGGTGATTGTATCATCTTGTGAGGGTTAAAGATATGGAGTCCAAAGTCTCTTCCAATGAGTCGGATCCAGTTGTAAACAAGTTTCTTGATGTCTTCCTAAATTATTTTCCTGGTGTCCCTCTTAAAAAAGAGATAAATTTTGGCATAGATATCCTTCCCGATACTTAACCTATCTCCATTTCCCCTTATCGTATGGCCCCGGCGGAGTTGAAGGAGTTAAAGGAACAATTGAAAGATTTATTGGAACAGGGATTTATTGGGCCTTACCAATCACCTTGGGGTTCCCTGATGTTGTTTGTAAAGAAGAAGGATGGGTCACTTAGAATGTGCATTGACTACCGGCAACTCAATAGGGTCACCATCAAGAATAGGTATCCTCTTCCAAGGATTGATGATTTGTTTGACCAATTTCAAGGGGCTAGCATCTTCTCTAAGATCAATCTTCGATTCGGGTATCATCAAGTAAGGGTGAGGGGTCTGACATTCCCAAGACGACCTTCTAGACTAGATTTGGGCATTATGAGTTTGTTGTGATGTCGTTTGAGTTGACACCGGCCATTTCATGGACCTAATAAATAGGGTCTTCAGACCTTACCTTGATTCCTTTGTTGTGGTCTTCATTGATGATATATTGATCGATTCACATAGTAGGGAGGAGCATATGGGTCATTTGAGGGTTGTGTTGCAAAGATTGAGGGAGAAGAAATTATATACCAAATATGATAAGTGTGAATTCTTGTTAAAGGAGGCTGCATTCTTGGGTCATGTGGTGTTGGGGGATGGTATAAAACTATACTAAGAAAACCGATGTGATTAGAAATTGACTTAGACCATTGACCCCATTGGATATTAGGAGCTTCTTGGGCCTAGCGGTTTATTATAGAAGGTTTGTGTGGACTGATGTTTGCTTTCCCTATGAAAAAATTGACACAAAAGAAAGTTAAATTTGTGTGGACCGATGAGTGTGAGAGGAGCTTCCAACATTGAAAGACAAGCTTGTGTCCGCTCCTACATTGTCACTACCGGATGGGACTAAGGGATTTGTGGTGTATTATCATGCTTCCCGGGTTGGTTTGGGTTGTGTATTGATGCAAAATGGTAATTTCATAGCTTATGCTTCTAGACAACTCAAGGTACATGAAAGGAACTATCCTACCCATGATCTAGAGTTTGTCATCGTCGTGTTTACATTAAAGATTTGGCAGCACTACTTGTATGGGGTGCATGTGGATATATTCATCGATCATAAGAGCCTCCAGTATGTCTTCACTCAAAAGGAAGTCAACTTGAGGCAAAGGAGATGGTTAGAACTTCTTAAAGACTAGATATGAGTGTGCACTATCATCCGGGTAAGGCAAATGCGGTGGCGGATGCCTTGAGTAGGGTGTCTATGGGTAGCTTAGCACATATTAATGGTGATAGGGAGATGGCTAAGGAGGTGCATCAATTTGCTAGAATTAGGGGTTAAGTTGGAGGAGGTCGGTGATGATGGTGTGGTTGTTATTGATGGGTCTAAGTCTTCATTGGTGATGAGGTGATAGCAAAACAAGATCTTGACTCCTCCTCCTTGCTTAAGTTGAAGGCCTTGGTGAAAGAGGGAAAAGTAGAGGTTTTCTCCCAAGGGGAAGATGGGGACCTTAGGTACCAAGGTAAGTTGTGTATGCCTTGTGTTGATGGTTTGAGGGAGAAGATCCATGATGAGGCCCACAATTCTTCTTGTTCTATTCAACCCGGTTCCACCAAAGTGTATAGGGACTTGAGAGATGTGTAATGGTGGGGAGGCATGAAGAGGGACATTGCCAAATTCATTTTCAGTTTCTATAGTTGTCAACAAGTCAAAGCCAAACATCAAAGGCCGAGTGGCCTAACCTAAGACATAGAGATTCCTACTTGGAAGAGGGAGGTGATTAATATGGATTTTGTGGTTGGGTTTCCCAAGACTAAGAAGGGTTTAGATTCCATAAGGGTAGTGGTTGATAGGATGACAAAATCGGTCCACTTTAGATCGGTTATGACGACCAATGGGGCTGAAGAGTATGCAAGGTTGTAAATCCATGAGTTAGTAAGGTTGCATGGGGATCCTTTTCCCATTACATTAGATTGTGCTTAACGGTTCACTTCACACTTTTGGAGGTCCTTCCAAAGGGGTCTTGGTACAAAATTTCACCGTATTATGACCTTCTACCCCTAAACTAATGGCCAAGCCGAAAGAACAATTCAAACACTTGAGGATATCTAAGGGCTTGTGTATTGGAGTCAAGGAGTAGTTGGGATGACCATCTTCCTTTGATTGAGTTTGCCTACAACAATAGCTATCACTCTACCTTCGGTATGGCTCCTTTTGAGGCTCTTTATGGGAAACGTTGTAGATCACCTCTTAGATGGTTTAAGGTTGGAGAGGTAGCTTTATTAGGACCAGATCTGGTTATGAAGGCTCTTGAGAAGGAGGCTCTTGAGACGTTGTAGATCACCACTTGTTTGGGGTCCCTTCGGGTTCCCCATTCGTCATGTCACATCTAGGCCCTAGTTTAGGTCATGAAAAACTTTGTATCAGAGCTCTAGGTTGTTAATGCTCCTTGACTCCAACACACCGCGTCGATTAGAGTCTTATTTATGGTTGTGAAGCGTGCCACGGCTATAATTAAGGGGCTATGAGGCGTTTTAGAAAATGTTTCACTTATTCATGGTCTATATCGTGCCTTAGTTAAAAAGTAAGGTTTTTCCCCTAACGAATGTTCTGTGCTATTCTCGTTGTTGATCGCATACAAAGAGGAAGACCAACAAGGGGCCATGCACCTATGGGACAACTGGCTTATCCTGCCCCTCAAGCTCCTCAAGATGGAGGGGCTACCGAGATTGAGTTCTGGAATGTTATCACCATATTGACCTATGTCATGGCCAACCAAATCAACCAAGGGGCCCAAGCCCCTTATGCTCTCACTCTGGCATCAAGAGTAAAGGACTTCACTAGAATGAATCCACCAGAGTTCTATGGGTCAAAGGTGGATGAGGATCCCTAAGAGTTCATTGATGAGATGTACAATGTGTTAACTATCATAGAGGTGACTTCGGAGTAAAAGGCGGAGTTAGAAGCTTACTAAGTGAAAGGTGTGGCTCAAATTAGGTTGGTGCAATAGAAGATGGAAAGGGAAAATGGTGATGTTATTCCTTGGGAGAAGTTCAAAGATGCATTCCTCAATTGGTTCTTTCCTATCGAGATAAGGGAGGCTAAAATGATGGAGTTTATGAACTTTAGCAAGGTTTTATGAGTGTGAGGGAGTATTACCTCAAGTTCAACCAACTCTCCAAGTATTCCCCTTAATTGGTTGTTGATCTGAGGTCAAGGATGAACAAGTTTGTGTCGGGGGTGTCTGACTTTGTTGATAAGGAATGTCGTACCGTGATGCTTATAAGTGACATGAATTTATCCCAACTAATGACTTATGTTGAGCAACTTGAGGGGGAAAAGCTTAGAAAGAGGAAAAGTGAGGGGTTTAAGAGGGCTCGATTTGATGGTATCTCCCAAGATCAAGAGTCCGAGGATGCTCCTAATAAGAGGCTGGCTATTGATGGGGTGTCTAACTCAAAATGGCAAGATGGTAATAATGGGAGAACTAATCATAAGTGTCAAAGGTGTGGGAGGAACTATGCTTGCCCATGCGTGAGGAAGACCAATGTTTGTTATGGTTGCAGTGAAGTAGGTCACAACCTAGTTGATTTTCCATATGCTTGAAAAAGGTATAAAGGTGGTCGAATTCAAACACAAGATGGTTATGTTGATCAAGAGGCTCAAGGTGGCCAAGGGGTTCTCCACAATATAATCGGTTTTATGCTCTTTAAGGGAGGCAAGGAGGGGATAAAGTGCCCGATGTGGTTTGGTATGTTAAAGTTTCCTTGACTTTGATGTGTATACATTGATAGGTCTGGGTGACACTGTCTCTTTCATTATTCCTTTTGTTGCTAAGAGGCTTCATATGTGTCCCGAAATGTTATATGAACCTTTTTGTTGTCTACCCATTAGTGAGTCTATTGTTGCTACAAGAGTCTATAAAAATTAGCTCATGGTCATATTTCATTAGGTCTTGCCTTATGATTTTGTAGAATTTAGATATGGTGGATTTTGATGTCATTCTTGGGATGGTTACAGGCATATTATGTCTCAATTAGTTGTAGGACCTGTAGAGTTAGATTTAAATTCCCTAATGAAACTGTCCTTGAGTGGGGGATTGTAGAGTGGTGGTGAAGGGGTAGGTTGTTACTATCCTTAACATCCAATTGATCTCTAAGGGGCTGAATTTATCATCTTGTAAAAGTAGGAATGTTGAGCCTAAGGTCCTTCCTATTGAGTCGATTTTGGTGGTCAATGAGTCATTGATGTCCTTTTCAACATTTTGAATTTGGGGTAGTGTCTTTTGGTTGGGCTATTACACTGGTTGTGTCTGTAGGTCTCACGAATAGGGTCTTTAAACCCTACCTTCATATGTTTTGATGGTCTTTAGGGATGATATGTTGACTCGAAGTGAGAAAGATTTTGTGGATTATTTGAGGGTGATGTTGTGAATTTTGAGAAATATGAGGTTGCTTACTAATTATGGAGAGTGTGAATCTTTGGTAGAAAAAAGGTGGTTGGAGAAGTATACCAGTTGATTAGGTTGTGCATGAGGTTAGATGAAGTTGAGAATAAATGTTTTCTCCCAAGGAGGAGATGGTGGCTTTGGGCACCAAGGTGGGCTACATGTGTATAAGGTTGACGATCAAGCCCAAGTTGTAGGGATACTTGTAGGGAGTTGAGGAGAATTGGTAAAGTGACCTATGAATTGGAGTTGCCCATTGATATAAATATGGTTCGTCCGGCCTTCTATGTGTCTATGTTGAGGTGGTGTGCGGTGACTTAAGTACTATGGTGTCTTTAGAGATTGTGGGTGTGACAAAGATGATTTGGCCTATGAGGGATCCCGATGGAGATTTTGGATGGACAAGTGAGAAGATTGAGGAACAAAGATGTAGCATCTGGCAAAGTCCTTTGGGAGAAACAACAAGTTGAAGGTGTCACTAGGGAAGTCGAAGCGGACATGAAAAAGAGATATCATACCTCTTTCACTCTATTCAAGCCTAAGATAACAACTAAGTCCTTTATATGACTTCATGTCTTAAGTTTCAGCCCCCATGTCATTTGCATGCATTCATGTTTATGTTGACAAGTTATGGTGATTTTGACATTCATGTTGAGATTTTGAAAATGATGTTTAAGTGCATTTGTTGCATTCATGTTAGGCTGGAATCTTCATGATTACTTCTCTTATGTACATTTCTTTAACATTCGGGGACGAATGTTCCCGAGGAGGAGATATTAAAACGACGCCAAAAAGGCCCAAAAGTGTGCCTTGAAAATGTCCACAATTATAATTTCTATATATCTCAAAATCCGTGCATGATATCAAAAATATGACTTCATATTCTTGATCAGGGGGAAAATTGAGTGGGAAATGGGTATAACCCAAATTTTAGAAGACTCGTAGTGGAAAATGAATTACGCCAACTTTACATTTTCCAGTGAGGATCCATGAGACGGACGCGTCGCAGAGTGGTGTTTGCACTTCCTTGATTTTCTAGTTTCGGCCTAAAACCTTGGGGTCTTGGACCCTACCCATTTTTCAACCATATATAACTCTAAAACTCTCTCAAAAATCCTCCAACACTTAACCAAATATTTTATCCAAATTCAAGTCGTCCCAAAGCCTATTTCTGGATCTCACGAACTTCATTCAAGCTTCAAGTTCTTATTAAAATCTTCATCAAGGGAATCTCCAAATTTGAGTTATGTGGTCCTTTCACCCATAGTGTTTAATCTTCCTTTTTATGAAATTTGCATGCTTTCAAGTTGTATTATCGATGGGTGTTACTTATTATGAGTTATGATTATAAATTATGTTGGGTTTTATGAAATATTGATTGGAATCACATGTCTACCTATTTCAAGCTTATACTATGGGATGGTTTGTTTATTGTGACTAGGCATGTTTTGAGTTATATATCGATGATCTATTATGAGATTTGGCAAGGGGCTTCAATGTATCTTACATGAGGGTGTTACCAAGTGTTGGTGGGTTGATTTATATTGATTTTTGTCACATGATTTCACTCTTGAATTGCATGATTTTGAATGAACATTACACACCCATAAAGTATTTGATAAAATATCTTGTTAAGGATTATTGAGTTATTGATGTTCTATTGCATGGTTTCTGAGTCAAGTGACTTTACGATGGTGAAAGGAATGTATATATGTGTTGAATTGATGAAAAATGTCTATGATGTTGCAAGTTGAATACCTTGTTGAGGGAACGTTGTTGTTCCTCAGCACACACAAGTGTACATGGTCTCACAAGTAATATAGTGGCCCTAATTAGAGAGCCGAGTTGTCGAACTCAAAGGATTTGAATTAAATTGGTCACTAATCTCAGTTATCACGTTTATGGTACTTGGGTAAAAAGAGATTTGTATAAATAAGTAAAATGATTATGAAGAATAAATTTCTACTAAATTAATCTAAATTTTACTACAAGATATCAATTGATGAGTAATTCCACGGTTGTGACCTTTACGACTTTGCTTAGCTTTAACAATATCTATCTATGTCTGGTTTCCTTATTATTGATTCACAGGATTTAATTTACCTGAACAAGGTTGCACGCCTCTGCCGGCCTACCATTATTAACTGCCTAACTACATCATTGAACAGGGATAGATAGACCAATAAAAATGCATTAAAGTTATCTTCTCGTATTATGAACCGAGTGAGACATAAGGGTAGTTGTCACCGGTTTCCCTTACACGAATCAACCTAGTTTCCTAGTATTGAACAAGCTCCCCAACTACTGTGTTCTATCCACCCCAACGTCTCTCGAATCTAGAATGAACAACTAATATACTCCCTAGTTGGCCAGGCTCAGAAGTATAGATAAAAAATAGCATAAGAATAATCGAAAGAAACCATTCATAGATGTTTAAAGTTAAAAACTACACATTGTCTATGGCTACAACCCTAGAATATGGAGACTTATCCACTCATGAACGTGAAATACATCATGAATGAATTGGAAAACATCAAAACCATAGGATAATGTCACGACCCAAATCGGGGTCATCACCAAAGAACTACTTATATTTCAACCATAGAAATAAAGTACACTAAAAGAATGCAACCCCAATAGATAAATAGTCTCCACATGAAAATCATATCTCAAAACCTAGTGTCACGAGTATAAAGAGCATCTAAGAATAAAATTAGTGAAATAAGTGTCTCCCTATCTTCAAATAAAACTAAAGACCAAATAACTAAGATAGAATCCAATGGAAACTCGAAGCCCTGAGCCTCACCACTCAATCTGGTATGAACAGAGTGTACGAGCAAATCAGCTACCATATGGATAATCTTGACGAAAATCTGCAAGGGAAAAGAAGTAGGAGTGAGTACACATAATATGTACCCAGTAAGTTTAACCAACTGGAATAAGAAATTGAATAAACTATAAAATAATCTAGGAATGTTTCCACCAGCAATAGAAAAACCTGTCTAGCATCGGTGCAACCAATCATATAGAATGACGTAAATAAAGTAAATATATACTCTCAAATAAGCCAATCAAAATCAACCACATGTAGTATAATGAGATGATATGCTATGTCAGGCAATGCAATGCAAGGTGGTATCAAAACCGTCGCACAGCCTATCAATATACCCCCGTTGAGCTAAGGCTCCATAGACTAAGAGGACCGATGGGGGCCTCTCAGGCCATATACCTCAGTCACAATATATCAACTACCTTGCCACCCAAGTGCTCGTGGTCAAGGACTTATGATAATAATCTCAATATATCAACTACCTTGCCACCCAAGTGTTCGTAGTCAAGGACTCCTGATTCATGACATGTAGTATGAGGATGCATGTAATTAAGACACAATTATGGAAGCAATATTCCTCTCAATAGCGCAGTAAATATCAAAGTTCTCAATTTAGGATTCACATGCTCTTGAAGCAACACGTAGACAATCAGAGCCCTCACACTAGCATTACGATAAGAACTATCAACCCAACACATGATACGATCCTATCCCATATATTACAACATAAGGATATTCAATAGCTTAATCTCAATCTCAAAGAAGGATAGCCAAACCTACCTCGATGCCGAAATTATACTCAAGAACTTCTTCCGAATAGACGAATCTTGAATTCAACTCCCGAAATGACAATTCTCTATCAACAATGTAACATACATGTCGCAAGGAGTCCAATGACACCCATATTACTATATGTCTAGCCCAGGCCCAAAAACTCATCTAAATTTTATAATCAAGTCAAGGGTTAAGTCTTAATTCCTCCAAATAATATAAATCTATAGTGTTTTTCTGTGTGTGTGTTATATATATATCTGAAGATGCGCATTGTAGATTTAAATTTGACTAACGAGAAACCAAAGGCACTGGCAAAAGTATGACGAAAATAATAATCAACTAACACTGTCCAATGATTGGCTCAAGTTAAACCTGTGATGAAATTATTAATAATAATAGTAGTAGTAATTACCATAAACTTTTCCCTAATTCCTTGAATGAACTATTGATGACAAGTGAAAACAAAAAGTGGGACCAATCAAATCTGTGACAACCCTAATCAATAGGCCACATGGCAACCCATTATATTCCCTTCCAATTCTTTATATAGACAATTAAATTTTCATATATCTTACAATTGTGGAAGTTTAGATGTATAGATACATATTTCACCTACAATGCCGTAAAAGTTTTTGACGTCTTCTGTTTGTCGTACAAGCACATTTCTCCTTTTTATCTTTTCTTCCGTTCTTTGCCTTACTTAATTTGGTTAGGTTTTAAAAGTGATAAACTCACTAATTTATTTTTAATATATAGGCTAAGAGGTGATTAAGTAACTTAACTCCTTGGTCCGCGAATTAATGTGATTGTCTAAATTTACCCATAAGTTAAACAACTGTAGTATCAAATAGTCTAAAATACCCATTTAATATTCACAAAAAGGATATTTCAAGAAAAGATGAGGACTAATTTTTAAAATGACTTGACAGGTCATTTCATCATCCACCACTATAAATCATGTTCATCCTCGAACACAAGCTAAAGGAAGGTACCTGAAGCTTCGAAAAGCTGAGGATATCGAGCACGCATATCTGACTCTATCTCCCAAGTAGCCTCTTCACCAATGTTACCATTGAACCTTAACCAAAGCTATCTCCTTAGTCCTGAGCCTACAAACTTGTCTATCTAGAATGGCTAATGGCTCCTCATAAGTCAAATCCGGACCCAACTCTATGGCATCATGAGAAATAACATGGGACTTGTCTGGTATGTACTTTTGAAGCATAGAGACATGGAATACTGGATGGATAGCTAATAATCTAGGTGGTAAAGTCAACTCATACGCTACCTCACCTACTCTCCTCGGAATCTCAAATGGGTCAATAAACCTCGGGCTAAGCTTTCCCTTCTTCCTGAACCTCATCACACCCTTCATGGGTGATATTTTCAGCCATATATAATCGCCTACCATGAACTCCAATGGACGAACTCTCCTATTGGCATAGCTTTTCTGTCGGCTCTGGGCTGTCAACAGTCGAGTCTAGATCAGGCGCACCCTCTCCATAGCATCTCTGAGTAAATCGGTGTCTAATGCATCAACAAAGCTGAGTCAAACCACCCAATAGACGATCGACACCTACGCCCATACAGTGCCTCAAATGGTGCCATCTGAATGATGGAGTGATAACTGTTATTATTAGATAACTCTGGTAAGGAAAAGTTTTGGTCCCACCGAGCACCAAAATCAATAATGTAGGCTCTAAGCATATCTTCCAATACCCGAATAGTCTGCTTGGATTGACCATCGGTCTGAGGATGAAAGGTTGAAGTCATGTCTAATCGTATACCCAAACCATGTTGCAATGCCTTCCAAAAGTGGGAGGTGAACATCGGACCTTGATCTGGCACAAATCTAATAATCTCACGTATATAGATCCTAGCTAGTTGCTCCACACTGTGGCTAGTGCTCACCGGAATGAAGTAAGCTGACTTGGTCAACCTATCTAAAATAACCCAAACTGAGTCAAACTTACCTAGTTTCATGGGTAATCCAGTCACAAAATCCATAGTAATATGCTCCCACTTCCACTCGGGAATGGGCATCCTCTGCATTGATCCTCCTGGCTTTTGATGTTCATACTTAACCTGTAGACAATTTAAACACTTAGTCACAAACTTCACAATGTCTCTCTTTATCTAACACCACCAATAATGTTTCTTCAAGTCATGAAACATTTTTTCCACACTGGGGTGAATGGAATACTTAGCACAATGAGCCTCCTCCAAGATCAAGTGAACCCAAACACCTAACTTAGGCACACAAATGAGCCCATTAATTCTTAACACTCCCTTAGAATCAAGAAAAACCGACTTAGCTTCACCTCTCAATACTTTGTACCGAATCGCACATAATTTATCATCATCAAACTAGTGAGCACGTATCTGATCCTTCAATGTAAACCTGGCCTCAATGAAGTCCAACGCACTAAGAGATGGGGAGATGCCAAGTCTAATCAACTGTCTGGCCAAAGACTGAACCTCTAAGACTAAAAGTCGTTCCTCCACCCTAAGAAATGCCAAAAATACACATACTAGAAGGCTTTCGGCTTAAAGCATCAGCCACTTCATTGGCCTTGCCAGGGTGATACAGAATAGAGATATCATAGTCCTTCAGAAATTCCAACTACCTACGTTGCCTCATGTTCAAATTAGGCTGAGAGAAAATGTACCTGAGGCTATGATGGTTTGTTAAGATCACGTAATATACTCCATAGATATAATGCCTCCACAACTTCAAAACAAACACCACCGCAGCTAACTACAAATCATGAGTAGGATAGTTTCGCTCATGGACCTTCAACTGTCGCGAGGCATATGCTATAACTCATCCCTTCTGCATCAATACTCTACTCAACTGACACCAGAAATATCACAATAAACAACAAAAGCTACACCTTCCTCGGGCAATACTAGAATAGGTGTTGAAGTCAATAACTCCTTGAGCCTCTGGAAACTCATCTCACATTCATCGGTCCATAGAAATGCAACTTCCTTCTGAGATAATCTGGTCAAAGGAGCTGCGATAGAGGAGAATCCTTGAAAAACTTAACGACAATAACATGCCATCCCAATAAAACTCTGAATCTCAGTCACTGAAATGGGTCTCACCCAATCATGACCTGCTGCAACCATGGTCAGGTCAACCATAATACCATCCTTAGTCACCATATGACCCAAGAAGGTCATGGACTTGAGCCAAAACTAGCATTTGGAGAACTTAGCATACAGTTTCTCCTTATGCAATCTCGGGAGCACAGTCCTTAGGTGACGAACATGGTCCTCCTCTCTCTTGGAGTATACCAAGATGTCGTTAATGAATATAATCACAAAAGAATCCAGGTAAGGTCTGAATACTCGATTCATCAATCCATAAAAGCGGCGGGGGTGTTAGTCAGCTCGAAGGACATAACTACAAACACGTAGTGCCCATACCGAGTTCTGAAAGTAGTCTTTGGGATATCTGATTCCCGAACCTTCAATTGGTGATACCCCGACCTCAAATCAATTTTAGAGAACACTAAAGCACCCTGAAGCTAATCAAATAAATCATCAATATGAGGCAATGGATACTTGTTTTTGATGGTCACTTTGTTTGACTGATGATAGTCAACGTACATTCTTAGAGTACCATCTTTCGTCTTCATGAACAACACCGGTGCACCCCAAGGAGACACACTAGGCCGGATAAACCCCTTCTTCAACAAATCCTCTAATTGCTCCTTTAATTCCTTTAACTCTGTTGGAGCCATTCGATAAGGAGAAATGGATATGGGCTTAGTGCCTGGCTCCAAATCAATGGCAATATCAATATCACGATCTGGAGGAACACCTGGTAAGTTTGTAGGAAACACATCCATGAACTCCCTTACCACCTTTGGTCTCTAAAGAAGATGACTCCTTCGAAATATCACGTATATCAGACAAATAAGATAAACACCCATGCTCCAGCATACGTCGAGCATGAACATAAGAAATAACCCCCTTAGGGTAAGAACTAGGATCACTTGTCCATACTAGCTGAGGTAAACCTAGGAATGCTAAGGTCACAGTCTTAGCATAAAAATCAAGGATCGCTTGATTAGGGGACAACCAATCCATACCCAAAATATCAAAGTCAAGCATGTCTAGAAGGATCAAGTCGACCTGGGTCTCCCTACCCGAGAAAACCACAATACACCCTCGATATGCCAATCCACCACTAATGATACACCCACAAGTGTAGAAACAGAAATAGGAACATCAAGAGGCTCACACACACCATCAATGTTTATTCACAAAATAAGTGGAAACATATGAATAGGTGGACCTAAGGTCAAATAATATTGGAGCTGAATGATAGCAAACTGGAATAATACCTGTAATTATAACATCAGAAGACACTGCCTCTATACGATTGGAATGGCATAAAATGCTTGACACTCACCACTAACCTGTAACCCACTACGAGCACCACCTCGAGCTCCACCTCTAGCAACTTCTAGTGCTACCTCTCACATTTTGTGAAGTGCCTCTAGCTGCTGGGGCTGGTGTAGACCAGGCCGTTGGTGTCCCCGATGGAAAAGAAGCAGGAGCCCGCTTTGGACAATCCTTGGCCTAATGGCCAAACTCATCACAAACATAACAACCTCTGGACCTAGAACTCTGTGAAAGGTAACTTAAAGAACCCCTGTGGACCCCTGAATCAAAGAAACCATCATAACTGGTCTGGATAGATCTGGACGTACCTGTATTATCCGCACTTGTAATAGAAGCATGAACTGTTCTCCTTTGATAACCCTGACGCCTTACCTCTGAGATTCTCTATCTCTGGGTGCATAGCTGCCAAACTGACCATGATAGCGGGACCTCTTACCACCCCCATGTCGTGCATGTCTGATGCCCTCTATCATCCTAGCATGGTCAAAAATGCTCTTAAAGGAACCACCAGATAACACAAGAGAGGCTGTAGCCTCTTGAAGTTAACTTGCGAACCTTCACAAATCGGCGAATTCGCTCAAACTCTATGGGAATACTAGACATGGCACTGCGGGGTAACTCATGGAATCATGCCTCGTACTCGGTCAGAGTCATGAAACCCTGCTCCAATCTATCAGACTTATCACGAAGGCTATAAGGTACAAACCTCTCAAAAAAGATCTTAATAAACTCCCCCCAATCCATCGCTGGAGCATTAACCGGCCTCCAAGCCATAACCGACCTCCACTACTCTCTGTTCATGCCTGTGAACTGATATGATGTGTAAGCTACTCTGTGGGCCTCCAGAACACCCAAATTAATCAATCGATCCAGGCACTCTATCAGAAAGTCATATGTCCAATCCCAAGTTGTACAATCAAATTTGGGAGGAGCCAATCTCATGAATCTCTCAAAGCTCTTCTACTCAGATAAGGACATAGCAGCACTGGAAGAAACGGGCGAGGCTAAAAACCTCAGAGGTGCAATAGAAGGCATAAAAAATGGACTCGAGGTCTAAAATCCCATACTAGGTCCCTGAGCTGGCTGTGAAGGACCAACAAGTATAATAGGAGTCGAGGTGCTTAGAAGATCACTAGTAGCAGGCATACCCTCCAATCTTATCAAGAACCGAATCAATAGATTCTATAATATTGGGGTACTCTTTGAGGCTGCAGGAGGCTGAACTGGGTCCTCATCCTGCTCTTCATACTCATAAATTGGGTCAACGACTGGCTTAGGTGAAGCTCTTTTGGTTTGAGCTCGGGCTAGTACTGCTCCTCTAATCTGGCCTCGACCTCTAGTTCTGCAATGTCATCTGCCTTTCCCTCTAGCCAGGGCTTGGGTAGCAGGTACTGACTCATCCTCGGTATTTCTAGCCGTAGTCCTCGCCATCTGGCAGAAAGAATGGATTAGAAGCGTACAAAATCTGAATATCAACAAACCAAATGAAAGGAATCAATGAAAAGAGGAATTCTCCTAACAAGCATCCTATAGCCTCTCAAAGATAGACACGGACATCAATGTACCGATCCGCGAGACTCTACTAGACACCCTACTCATTAACTCGTGATATCAGTGAACCTAGAGCTCTGATGCCAAACTTGTCACGACCCAGACAGTGGTCATCATTAATGAACTACTTAAATTTTAACCCCAAAAATAAAGTACACTAAAAGAATGCAAACCCAATAGATAAATAGTCTCCACATGAAAATCATATCCCAAAACCAGGTGTCACTAGTATAAAGAGCACCTAATAATAAAACTAGTGAAATAAGTGTCTCTGTATCTTCAAATAAAACTAAAGACCAAATAACTAAGATAGAATCCAATTGAAACTAGAAGCTCTGAGTCTCACCACTAGATCTGGTATGAATAGAGTGCACGATCAAATCAGCTACCACGTGGATAATCTTGACGAGAATCTACAGGGGAAAGAAGTAGGGGTGAGTATAGGTAATATGTGCCCAGTAGGTTTAACCAACTAGGAATAAAAAAATTGAATAAATTATGAAATAATCTAGGAATACTTCCTCCTGCAACAGAAAAACTAATCCGCATCAGTGCCGCCAATTCATATAGAATGACGTAAATAAAGTAAATATATACTCTCAATTATGCCAATCCAAAATAACCATAAGTAGTGTAATGAGATGATATACTATGTCATGCAATGCAATGCAAGGTGGTATCAGGACCGTCGCACAACCTATCGTATATATCCCTGTCGAGCTAAGGCTCCAGAGACTAAGGGGACCCACGGTGACCTCGCAGGACATATACCTCAACCACAATATATCAACTACCTTTCCACCCAAGTGTTCATGGTCAAGGACTCATGATAATAATCTCAATGTATCAACTACCGTGCCACCCAAGTGCTCGTGGTCAAGGACTCATGATGACAATCTCAATATATCAACTACCTTGTAGTAGTAGTAGTAGTACTTTGTACTTTGTACACTACCACATTCTACATGAACTCAAGCACGCATATGATTGTGACTTACAAGGATCAAGCATCTTCTTTTAAACTAGGTTCCTTGTTTGTACACTACCACATTCTACATGAACTCGATACGCATATGATTGTGACTTACAAGGATCAAGCATCTTCTTTTAAACTAGGTTCCTTGTTTGTACACTACCACATTCTACATGAACTCGATTCGACGAATGCCCTTAGGCCGATCGTCATCCATCCATCATAGGGCCCCCATCACTCAACTATGACTAACAAAGTTATTTTCAACAGACAAACAACTACCAATACTCATTGCATTCACAGAATATTAATATTAGAAAAACATGCATAGAAGTAGTTGATAGTTATTATTTACAGACCCAATATAAAAGAAAAGATGTTCAATCCTAACATTAAAACAGATGTCCAAACATAACCAATAATATCACAAAGCAAAAATAGAAATAGTGGTCTTAATACATGCTACTGGAAATAAAAGCATAATCAACAAATGAATCCCCACCCAACACTTAGTTTTAGCATTACCCTCAGTGCTAACCATACAAAACCTGTGAGGCGAGAATCATGGTGCTCACTCATCAGCAGTCCCTGGTAGGATGGGCTCACCCTATACGTAGACCAATGGCTTATTAGCTATCTCCTTATTCTTAGATTCGTCCTCCTCATCATCATGCACCTCTCCAGGGCTCGTGGATACATCATCCTCCATAGGCTCGATAAATCATGGTCCAATGCGCAACACCTCTTTAGCATGGGAGTTCAATGGGTATTGGACCTCAACCTCCTACAGCTCTTCTCTCGTGGAGGGCCGGCCACTAGTCCGATGTCATAGTATCTCAAGATCGTACATGCGACCCGCTATCAGCTCATCCCGGTAAGCTCTCTAAGTAGTGGTCAATACCGGGCCCAAAGATACATCTGACCCTTTGATGTTGGTGGCGACATAAAGGGGCCTGGATGACAGGGCAATAATCGGCCTCCTTTTCTGGCACACCTGTCCTACGACATAAGGCAGTAATAAGGCCCCCGAATGTATACATAAAACCCTTATGGGTCTTTGCCTTCTGTATTACTAGCCTAAAGATGGCGCCATAGTTCAATTGCATCCCCATCATAAGTGCATATGTAAGGCAGACTCGATCTCTCATCACATTGGTGAACTGCTACCTCGAAAAGGTGTGCATCACTATCTTGACCAAGACCTACGCCACCTTTGACATGTTAGCAAATGGAAATGAAAGGTGATTGACCCTCTCTGCGTGTCGAACCAACTTAGATGTGGAGGTTGTCCCTGAAAGAGTGTGTCGGATAGCTTGATATGGTGGGTTAAGGTACAGCTCATTAAAAACACCTGCTGAGACCTGGGGGGTTGCCAAGGGCTGTGTTGATAGCAAGAGGTGAAAAGTTCACCTCTATTCCTCCAACCACGACAGATAGGGACCTCGGATCCTTGCTCATGTTGGGGTAGAAATCCCGCAACAAGTTTAGCATACAAGACCAAGGGTCTTGAAACAAGAACCCCCAACCTCAATACATTGCACTAGTTGAGAATCTGCGAGTATTCGTCCCTTAGCGAGTCCACACCAATTGGGATGTCTGGGTAGTACTTCGTCTTATCATGAGACTGGTACCACTGTTCTCCTTCCTTATCCACTGCTTTGGCCCCGAATCTGACCTGCTGGCCTCTTCTAGTGTCACAGGGCACTAGTGGGACATCCTAGGCTCGCTTTCGAGTGTTAGAGGCCCCTGCTCTGCTAGACTGACCACCTCGGTGTGCTCATGAAGGCACGATACCTATAAGACATAAGTGCATAATCAATATATAGGTAACAATTTCCACGACCCCACACTTAAACTCAAGCCCGTATGGCGAGGGTACTCCGATTTCCCCAAGTCATATAGGCTAAATCACTTCATAGTTCAATGAGAACTCATATTTCCCAAGCAATACCATTCACCCCCACATCATAATCTTCCAACTTTATCAAGTACGAGAGCACATAGCAATCAACCCCACACTTAAACTTCGGTACGATCCATATTGTAAACATTACATATTTCCTCATCACAAAAACAAAATCCCAAGAACTCCCAATCATTTTAATTACAAGAACAACCCCAATATGTATGGATCTAACAGCCCAGTCGACCCCCTCAAGGTCATGCATTCAACGCCACACTTAAACTTCGGCATAACTCAACATAGAAATGACAGATCAAGCCTAAAGCATGGTGAAGAACATACAAACCCCCTATTTTCCCCAGAATCGACCACATGGTCAACTTAGGGTTTTCAACCCCTTTAAACTCCCCCAATTCTTCCTCATATACACGACTAGATCGTAGAACAATGCACCCCCAACAAGTATCGACAAAGAATCAACAAGAAACAGATCAACCCACGTGCAATTTCACTCAAAACATGGAAGAATTTGAACCTTGACATGTTGGAATGAAGCAAAATTGAAGTAAAGAAAGAAGAAGAAAAAGAAGAAGAAGAAGAAACATTAAAAAGAAAGAAAAGGGTGGGGCCATGCAGGATTCTCTCATAATGATACAGGGTCGTGTTGCCTCTGCGCCGCAGAGAGAACGCGGACCCACACTTAGCAAAAATTATTCTTGCAAGTTGAAATAGCAAGCCTCCGCGATGGGTCTGCGTCGCTATACCATCACAAATGCTTACTACTTTAAGCACCCTTAAAATTTTTATTTTTAGCTCTCGGCCTCGAAAAATTCCTCGAACACCTGAACATATTGCAAAATAATAAAACTAATGTATTAGACTAAGAAAGCATAAAAATACCTAATGGATAATCGGAAAATGAGGACAAAAAAATTTGCACAAAATTGCATAGGTTCGCGACGCGGAGGCATCGCAGACCTGTGCTTGTGCAAATTTTTCACTCATTTTGTACGGGATCTGATTTTTTGATTTTTTACTTTTTTGAAAATAATAGAAACTAAACTACTGTTACCTCATCATGGATTGCCTCCCGTGCAGCGCCTAATTTAATGTCGCGGCATCACGTATCATCAACTCATTCATCATTGTCCAAGTCAATGGCCACCTCAACTTGATTCTTGTCCTTACCGTAATAGTATTTGACATGTTGACCATTCACAAAAAAGGTTTGGTTCGTGATCAAATTTCTCAACTCCACTGTACCATGGGGTGTAAACACTTCCATCACGTACGATCCACTCCATTTGGACCTCAGCTTCCCTGGAAACAACTTAAGATAAGAGTTAAAAGAGCAATACCTGTTGACCCAGCTCAAAGTTCCGCTTGATTATGTGCCAGTCATGCCAATTCTTGGTTTGCTCCTTATAGATCTTGGCATTTTCATAGGCTTGGACCTGGAATTCGTCCAACTCCTCCAACCGCTCCATTCTCTTCCTGCCTATGAGCTCAGGGTCAAGATTCATCTTTTTTATCGCCCAGTACGCCTGATGCTCGAGCTCTATGGACAGATGACATCCCTCGCCATACACCAGCCTGTAAGGAGAGGTTCCAATTGGTATTTTGCACGGAGTCCTTTACGCCCACAAAGCTTCATCAAGCTTTATCATCCAATCTTTCCGGGTGGCATTTAACGTCTTTTGCAATATTTGTTTCACCTCCCGGTTTGATACATCCACCTGCCTGCTGGTTTGCGGGTGATATGTTGTAGCCACTTTGTGCCTGATCCCATACTTTCCCAGTAGATTCTTCACGGTTTGGCTGAGAAAGTGGGTACCGCCATCACTAATAATGGCTCTTGGAGTGTCAAACCGTGTAAAGATATTCTTCTTGAGGAACTTACTTACCACCTTAGAATCATTGTAGGGAGAGTTGTTGTTTCTACCCATTCAGAGACGTAATCAACAGCTACAAGGATATATTGACAGCCAAATGATGGTGGGAATGTCCCCACAAAGTCAATGCCCAAAACATCGAAGATCTCTACTTCCAGAATGTTGTTTAGAGGCATCTCATGCCTCCAAGATATGGCACCAGTTTTATGGAAAGCATCATAGGACCTAGAGAACTAAATAGCATCTTTGTACAAAGTGGTCCAGAAGAAACCTGATTGCAATACCTTGTGTGTTGTCCTATCACCACCATGATGACCCCCATACAGAGAGGGATGACATCTCTGAAGAATTTGCTTCATCTCTGCCTCTGGAATACATCGCCTCACCATGCGGTCGGCTCCTTGTTTGAAAAGGTATGGCTCATCCCAGATATATGCCTTATTATCATGAGCCAACCTCTTCTTCTACTGGTATGTTGCATCAAGAGGGAACACACCACTCACCAAGTAGTTTACAATGTTCCACCTCAATTGTAAGTAGCTGCTTGTCGAGAAACTCTTCTTTGATCTGTAATTGCTCCCCTATGTTAGCATCGATTTCTAGATAGGATAGGTGGTTAGCAACCTGGTTCTCCCTCCCCTTGCGATCCTTGATCTCAATATCAAACTCTTGGAGCAATAGGATCCATTTGATCAGGCGCAGCTTTGCATCTTTCTTGTTGAACAAATATTTCACAATCGCGTGGTCTATGAACACCACCACTTGGGTTCCCACCAGGTATGCTCTGAACTTATCAAACGCATACACTAATGCTAGTATTTCCTTCTCAATAACTGCATAATCATTTTGTGTTACATCCAAGATCTTGCTGGCATAATATATGGAATAGAAAACTCTTTCTCTGTGTTGCCCCAATACCGCACCCATTGTTGTATCACTAGTGTCACACATTAGCTCAAATGGGAGACCACAATCTAGTGCTACCAAGATATGTGCCTCCACTAACTTCATATTTAGTAGTTTGAATGCCTGCAAGCAAGATTCATCAAAGTGAAATGGTACCTCTTTCTCCAATAGATCACACTGTAGGGACAACCATCATCTTGCCTTTCTTGGGGACACATTGTATAGGGCTTACCCATTTACTATCTAATATGGGGAAGATGATCCTGCATCCAACCACTTAATGATCTCTTTCTTTACTACCACTTTTATGATTGGATTCAGCCTTCTCTGTGGTTGAGCCACTAGCTTGTGACCCTCTTTCATGAAGATTCTATACATGCACATAGTTGGGCTGATGCCACGGATGTCATACATCTACCACCCTACACCTCTCTTTCTTTTCTTCAGCACCGCAACAACTACTTCTACTTGGGTTGTAGTCAATGAAACAGACAAGGTTATAGGTAACGTATTGTTTTCGCCAAGGAATTTATACCTGAGATGTGATGGTAGCTGCTTCAACTCCAACTGAGGAGCCTCTCCAACTAAGGGTTTGGGATGTGGTCCCAAAACCCTGTTTAATGGCTCATTCATCTTTTTCAGCATACTCACATTGTGAACCTCAATATCATTCACTAGCCCTTGATTCAGGAACACCCTGGCTAGTGGATCTTCAATCTTAACTTGGGTCAAAGCAACTGCAGTGTTTATCACTGTGATGGCTGCTAGATCTTCATAAACAGTTAGTACCTTCATAGTTTGGTACACATCGAACACTTCCACCTTATCATGGGCTCTCATGGTGAGCCGCCCTGCTATAACATCAATCAATTCCCTTCTTATGGCTAGAACAAGTGCCCGAATATAAATGGAACATCAGGGTTCGGCTCAAAATCTAGAATGATGAAGTCTACAGGGAAAACGAGAGACCCCACTTGGACTAAGACATCCTCAATCACTCCATCGGGCCTAACCACAGACCGATCTACCACCTGCAGCACAATGGTTATTGGATTCAGCCTTTCTAGCCCCAGCTTTAGGAATAAAGAAGTGGACACGAGGTTAATGCTCGCTCCTGATTACATAAGTCCCTAGCATTCAGACAACTCCCAATAGTTAGTTACACAGTAAAGCTCCCTCGATCATCCAACTTCGCTGGCAAGTGTGATCTATTAAGAATTTCGGAGCTGCAAGCCTCTGTCAATGCCACAATCTCATACTTAGTCCACTTAGTTTTGTTAGCAACAATATCCTTGACATATTTAGCATATTTTCGGATCCCTGCAAAACATCAATCAATGGTAAGTTAATTTGTACCTGTTTTAGCAGCCCGATGAACTTCTGAAAGCAATCATCCTTCTTCTTCTTTTTGACATTATATGGGAATGGAGGAGGAGGTTTTAGCAATGGAGCTGCCTCATCAGTGCTTGGGCTGGGATTACCAGCCTCGTTATTCTGTGCAACATTATGATCATCCTTTTTTTCTTGGGGACCAATTCAGTTAAAGTTCATCCACTCCTTGTGTTGACCGCATTCACCTGCTTTGGGTTGAGATCAGTGTTACTAGGTAGGCCTTCTTGAGGTCTAGAATTTTGCTGAGTTGGTCAACTATCTGAACTGCTTTTCTAAGTTCTGCAGATCCTTCTTGTGCCTCCAAATCTCCTCTTGTGTTGACCACATTCACCTGCTTTGGATTGAGATCAGTGTTAATAGGTAGGCCTTCTTGAGGTCTAGAATTTTGATGAGTTGGTCAACTGTCCGAACTGCTTTTCTAAGTTCTGCAGATCCTGCTTGTGCCGCCGAATCTCCTCTTCTTGCTTGTTCTGGTTTGCCAAGATCAACCTCAACAGCTTACTATCAGTCATGGTGTTTGGATTGGCTTGTCTTGCAAGCTGTTGGACCAGCTAATTCTGATAGGCATTTCCACCCTGTGGTCTTTGCTAAGGTGGCCCATGACTATGCTGATTGCTACCCCATGAGAAGTTTGGTGGTTCCTCCAATTCAGGTTATATGTGTTCTCGAATCCTTGATAGCCCAATTTGTTAGCATTACCCACAAAGTTTCCTTCTTCTGGATCAGCTCCACATGATTCAGCCGTATGGTTCCCCGCTATCCACCCCTCCTCCCCACGAACATCACACCAACTCATTTGTTGTTGTTGTACCATATTGACAGGGGCTTGTTGTTGACCCATTGCTACCGATGCTTGTTGTTGTAAACCCAAAGCCAAATTGTTAAAGTTTGTGGTCATCATATTCTGCAAAGCCATCATTTGAGCCTGCAGCCTCGTTATTACATCAATTTCTAATACCCCGGCAAGATTCTGACTGTTGGTCGGCTAGACCCTCCATTCCATTATGGATTACCCTGAGTAATTTCATTAAGAAGAGCATACAACTCATCGTATGTCTTCTCCAATGCTTCAACCCCTGCAACTGAGTCAAGAAGAATCTTGGTATTGGGTTCCAACCCTTTGATGAAGGTATGGACTAGTACCTCGTTAGCCTGACAATGTTGTGGGCAATTGATCAACAGAGTTTTGAACTTGTCCCACGCCTGATATAGATTCTCCCTGGACCTTTGCTTGAAGATCAGATTTCACTTCTGAGTTTGGTTGTCTTGCCCAACGAGAGGAATCGAGTGAGAAACTTACGGGCCAGATCATCCTAAGATTCTATGGAGTTTGGTAGCTCAATTTACAACCACCTCTGGGCTTCCCCCAATAGTGAAAAGGGGAATAAAGTCATCCTCACATAGTCTCGGTTCACACTCATGGGAATGAAGGTAACAGCAATCTCAAGGAAATTCCGAAGTTGGACCTATGGATCTTCATCAGGAAGCCCAGTGAACTGTCCAGTAAAGTGTAACAGTTGGACCATATTTTGTTTGAGCTCCCACCGGCCACCAGGCTCAAGATTAACGAAATAGCTAGTGACATTGGTGGTTCTTAAGATTGCTACATCCCTCACTGGCCTCAGTACCGTGGTGCATCAACAGCAAGTGCTAATGGTGCAGGTGGGCTGTTGTTTGCCATGTTATCTAGAACAGGGCCAACCTCCACCTTGTTATCCTCTTGCTCCTCTTGCTCTACGAGTTCAATTGGCGATGTTTCGAACAAAACCCCTGTTCTCCTCTTGGATGGATGAAAACAAGAGTCCTGATCTTCCAACTTATTTATCAATCACCTGCACAAAACACCGCTAAGATCAAATGTAGCGAACACCAAAAAACAAGACAACTTTCATAATCAACAAATTTGTTTCAAATCCCCGGTAACGGCGCCAAAATTTTATTGCTCCCCAGCACACACAAGTGTATGTGGTCTCTCAAGTAATGTAGTGGCCCTAATTAGAGAGCCGAGTTCGACAAAGGATTTGAATTAAATCGGTCACAAATCTCAGTTATCACGTTTATGGTGCTTGGGTAAAAACAGATTTGTGTAAATAAGTAAAATGACTGTAAGGAATAAATTTCTACTAAATTAGTCTAAATTTTACTACAAGATATCAATTGATGAGTAATTCCAGGGTTGTAACCGTTACGACTTTGCTTAGCCTTAACAATATCCATGTATGTCTGGTTTCCTGATTATTGATTCACAGGGTTTAATTTACCTGAATAGGGTTGCACACCTCTGTCGGCCTACTATTATTGATTGCCTGACTACGTTGTTGAGCGAGGATACACACACCAATAAAATTGCATTAAGGTTATCTTCCCATATTATGAACCGAGCGAAGTGTAAGGGTAGTTATCACTGGTCTCCCTTACACGAATCAACCTAGTTTCCTAGTGTTGAACAAGCTCCCTATACTACTGCGTTTTATCCACTACAACATCTCTCAAATTCAGAGTAAACAACTAATGTACTCCCTAGTTGGCTAGACTCAGAAGTATAGATAAAAATAGCATATGAATAAATGAAAGAAACAATTTATAGATGTTTAAAGTTAAGAACTACACATTGTCTACGGCTACAACCCCAGAATATAGAGACTTAGCCACTCATGAACGTGAAATACATCATGAATGAATTGGAACACATCAAAAACCAAATGATAAAGATTAAACTAACCAAAATACTGTGGAAAAAGTTCTTCGTCATCCCTACTGAAGTTCTTGCGTAAAAACAATGTAAACCTAAAGTCTATGATAGAATAATAATAAACAAAATCTCATAATTTGACTTTTTCGCATTGTGTCCTCTAGTCCTCGACGCGGACCCCAAATTGACTTTTCACTTAATTTGCTTACTGGACAGTTTTACACAACTTTTGCACAGGTCCGCAATGTGGACCTTGCACACTTTTCAGCTTCACGCTTTTTCTGCATTTTTAGCTTTCAAAACCTTGTTCCAAGTCTGCCACATGGACTTTTGATCTTTTGGATGCTTCTACTGACTATTATCCTTCAAATTCCAGCCTATCTTCTTTCCAATCCGGGTTTGACTCTGAATTTTTCCAATTAAAGCAAAATCCTGCAAAAACACAACCAATGGACACTCGGCCTTGTGTTAGCAAAATAAGAGAAAAGTACACTAACACACCTAGCCTCGGTGAATTCACCCTCTGACTTGTCCCTATTTATGGACATTATTAGCTAATTAGGCGTATAAATATGCTTAAGATCATGTGCCATGCCTCAACCACCTTGTTGAGAGGGTGCCATGTCTCAATCACCTTGATAAGAGGGTGCAAAGCCTCTATTGCCTTGTTGAGGGGGTGTCAAGCCTCAATCACCTTGTCGAGGGGGTGCCAAGCCTCGATTGCCTTGTTGAGAGGATACCAAGCCTCAATCATCTTGCCGGGGGATGGTATGCCTGTACTACCAATAGAGGGGTATATACCTTAATCACCTTTCAAGCGGATGGTATGCCTTGGAGTTCGAGTAATAGTTTGTTTGGTCTATGATGATGGTCTCTTCCTACACATGTAATATGTTCTATATAAGCATGTTTTACTTCAAGCATTGATCATGCTTGTCATGTTGTTATTACTATTATCCCTTGCCTATTATTATGCATTTTGACTATGTTGCCTATCTCTCGTTGCATTGCATCCTACATACTTAGTACATTCAAACGTACTAACGCATACTCCTTTCCTACATGATGTTACCATGTAGGGACCGGAGCTCCGTTTGATCATCTTCCTCCTCCATGTGGCTAATATTATCTTTTGAAGCAAGCTTTGGTGAGTCCTCAACTCTGAGGACAATATCTATTGATTTTTTGCTATGTAAAGACTCTTTTCTTTTGTTAGATGCTTATGACTATGAGGGTGAGCCCAAAAAGTGTCGTGGCCCCCTCTCAATTTCATGTTTAGAGGTGTTGTTGGACAAGTGATGTAATTATGCTTTGAGCTTTGACTCTTCGTGTTATATAAGTATTAAACTCTTTCCCTTAGTCCTGAATCCCCATATTTATGTCTATGTTGTTGATATCTTATTTCCGCGACCAATGGTGTGTGTATGTTATGCTAAGAGGCTTGTTTAGGGTCCCTTAGGGTTTCCCATTTGTCATGTCACGTCTAGGCCCTAGTTTGGGTCGTGGCAACAGATGATCTATTAATCTTTAGCAGAGGGGTTCTACAATCGGTGAGTAAGGTGTTTCAGGTCTGATTGCCAATCAAAGCAAGAGCAATATATATTTTGAAGGGGTAACATAGGGCCAATAGGAAGAGATATTGAGGTATATAGGTTTCAAGAAGGGTCATCTACCTTTAAAATACCTGGGAGTACCCCTGAGTTCAAAAAAGTTATCAATCAGTCAGTGCCAACCACTAATAGACAGAATGATGCAGAACATACAAATAAGGAGTGTTAAATTCTTATCCTATGCAGGTAGGTTGCAACTAATCCAGAGTGTTCTTCTGTCAATTCTTTAATTCTGGTCCTAAATATTTCTCATGCCAAAGAAAATCCTACAACATGTGGAAACCATATGTAAGAGGTTTCTTTGGAATGGAGAAGTTCAGCATAGAGGCAAAGCATTAATAGCTTGGGAAACACCGTGCAAGCCAAAGACAGTAAGAGGACTGAATATCCTAGACTGAGAAACTTGGAATAAAGCAGCAATTATCTAACAACTGTGGAACTTGACAAACAAAAAGGACAGGTTTATGGGTCATCTGGGTGCATTCATATTATATAAAAAGAAGGAAACCATGGGACACACAAGTAAATCAAGCTTCATAAGTGATCAGGAAGATACTACAACGAGGAGCTTGGCTAGAAAAAGCAAGAAATAAGTGAGGAAACACTAGAAGCAGAAACATATAGTATAAAGACAGTGTACAAAAAGCTAAGAGGGAAATACAGGAAGGTGCCTTGGAGAAGAGCAATATGCAACAATCGTGGACAATCAAAATGGATCTTCATCCTATTCCTAGCAATGCATGAGAAATTATATACAAAGGATAGATTAGAGAAATGGGGGCTACTAACAGATGTTACCTGCTCATTGTGCAACAATGCTTCTGAGAGCCACCAACACCTGTTTTTCGAATGCACAGAAGCAGGAAAAATATGGTTGAAGCTGCTGAAATGACTGAACATCAATAGAGGTGCTAAAGGATGCAAAAAGAGATGGAATGGACAGTAAAAAATACAACAGGACAGCAGAAGCAGAGATTTACAGGATGACAATGGAATTAGTGGTCTAACTGGTATGGCAAGAGAGAAACAACGTAATCTTCAAGGGTTCAAGAAGAAGTATAGAGGCAATTAGTAGACAGTGTGTACAAGAAATCCATTATAGAAGTAGTATATATCCCAAACTGCTAACTATATGCAAAAGTTGAATTATTATCCATAAACTAGTTTAGGAGGAAGTCTAGTATAAGTGAGTCACGTCGAAAAGAGCTCTGAGGTTGGGGAATGTCCAAACCTAGAGTTTCAAATATGTAAAACTATTAATTTGGTAAAGGAAATTGTTACCAAAAAAAAAAAAAAAAACTTAAAGGTGTATAGTTAGAAATTAAACAATTATTTGACTAAAATTTAACGTAACAAAAGATTCTGAAATATAAAAGGAGTAGTTTAATGTTTCCAACATGAATTGTATTTTTAAATTTGTTATATTACATACTTTTATTAATAAATAATTTGATAGTCAAATTTTTTATTAATTATTTACATGGAGTAGTCCTAAATCAAAAGTGAATTCTAAATATAAAGTTTAATCCAAAAGTGAATTTGGAAACTAAATTATAAAAAATTAAATAATAAATTAAGAAAAATAGTGAAAAGACTATTTATCTAAAGCGAAGAAGTATTACTTTTTACCTGAGATATTATTTTACCTGAATAGATGAAACTTGTGAATAGAGCGAGATGTTAGTTACAAAATAAGAGCAATTTTTAAATAGCAAAAATTTATTAGACTCAACTAATTAAACTAAGGGCATAATATAATCGGAATGAAGCAAGTTAAGGAAGCATAACAATTAGTATTATTTTCAAGCAAGTTAAGCTAGCATAACAATTAATATTATTTTCTTCAAATTCAAAAAAGTGAAAAGAAAGGAAAAAGAATATGAAACAAAGAACATAAGTGTGTAATATAAGTAAACCTGAGAATCAAATTGAAGTTCGGGGAAAATGTGTAAAATAAGATTCAGCACCACTTAGCACAGATCGATGAAGGGGATGAATGAATCTAAAGCGAGAAAAAGATTGATTGCAATTGTAAAATAAGAAAATACAAGCCGAATTGTTGATAGTTAATGATTGATGAATCAAAAGTTGAAATTAAAGTGTTTTTTATAGAAGTAAAGAAGTCATAAATAAAACAAAAGATAGGAAATAATATTTCTCATATTTAGGACGAAACCTTTCATTATATAATTAGGATTCATGGTGAAATTAGAAGAATTTTTATTGAAATAGTAGAGTCATAAAGGAAAAAGGGAAAAATTCACAAACTAATTAATTATAGAAATATTAAGAGAATAATTAAGAAAAATTAAATTATCTTTGATCTAATGAATTCTTTGACATGAATTCTCATACTTGTTTTTTTACTCTTTTTTTAACGTGTTTTTTTTTTTTACTTTTTTTTGTGCATATTTGTATGGGAGATGATTTTTCAAATCTGTTTTTGCTTATTATATGGGAAGTTTTTTATTTTTTTTCTAGATCAAGTCTATTCTAGTTAGAAAAAGATTCTTCATGTGTGAATTTAATTATAATAAGAAATTTTCTCTATTCAAAATGTTATTATATTTATTATATTTAATATTAAATATTATTAAAAGAATGATATAATAATGAAAAATAATGGTAAAAAGACAATTTTGTCGAAAGTGAAGTCTTTTAATTAAGGGCAAAAGGACCTTCACATTTTTAATATAGTATTAGTTTAGTGTATGTGCGTTGCACGTGTGCGTCACGTTAATATTATTAAATTGAATATTACAAATCTTTGAAAAATATTATTAAAAACTTCATAGTTTTAATGTCACAGCCCAACCCCGGGGGCCGCGACTAGTGCCGATTAGGCACTATTATTGATACAAACCCACGCGACGACATGAACAATTCTACAGAAAATCCGGCAGAGTTTCCTCTGTTTTATTGACTAACCCACCTGCA
>JAOTQR010085102.1:0-31323 GCA_025774065.1 Solanum ossicruentum
GGAAAGGGAAGGGGATTAAGGGTTTTGGGGAATTTGGGGGCGCGTGTGATACACGCGCCCGGTTAAATTATTTATTTATTTTTTATTTTTTTATTTATTTTTTTTAAAAATTAATTAGAGAGTGATCCGAAAAGGCAATATTTTTTCGAATAATTATTTCAGAAATTTGTTCAGATCCTGGTGCCTGATTTATGAACAGGCCGGACAAAATTGGGTGTCAACACCAGCAAAGAAGGAAGGACTGAGAACTTTTCTATCGAGACATACCACCCTAGGAAAAAATACACAGGACCAGCACTAATTTTTTATGTAATTCAAATTTTTTAGCAAAGCATCTAAAAGAATGGATCATCCCTCAACCTAGAATAAAAGGGTGGGAAATTCAAGATTGGGTAAGGAAAGAATTGAAGGTTTATGTAGGCAAGACGGTGTGTTTAAAGACAAAGAAAATAAATTTGCAAGATGTTATGGGGAATCATATAGTAGAATGTAACAGAATCTTAGACTACAGGGATGTGTTACTCCAAACAAATCTTGGTAGTACTTGTAATAGGATGAAACAGTTCCACTCTTTCTATATTTGCTATGATGCTATGAAGAATGGTTTCTAATAGGGATAGAGAAAATGCATAGGGTTGGATAGATGTTTTTTAAAAGGAATTTGTAAAGGTCAATTGTTGGTGTCTGTTGCTAAGGATGGAAACAATCAAATGTTTTCAATAGCATAGGTAGTGGCTGGTACTAAAAGCAAGGATACATAGAAATGGTTCATGACCATTTTACAAGATGATCTTAATCCAGGAGATGGCTCTCAGATCGCTATCATTAGTGATATGCAAAAGGTAACTCAATTCTTTATTATTTTTATCTTTAATTTAAGTGAACTGCTCTATCAATTCTTTATTATTTTTAAACTACAGGGTCTAGTAGCTGTTGCTAATGAAATGTTTCCATAATGTGAGCATAGAATGTGTGTTAGGCACATATTAGCTAACTGGTCACAAAACTGGATAGGAATAGAGAGAACGAAGAGATTTTGGGCTTGTGCTAGATCCACTTTTGAGGAACAATTGATGCAGAATCTAGATGGACTAGCCAAGCTTGGAAAAGGAATTGTTGAAGACCTTATCAGATACAACAAGGAGAAATGGTGCAAAAGCATATTTCAACACTTTCGCCAAATGTGATAGTGTAGTCAACAACATGACAGAAAGTTTCAATGCTTGGATGTTGGATCCTAGAAACAAGACTTGTGTCTATATTGGATGAAATCATAACTGAAGTGATGACTAGGGTGAGTAATTAAAGAGCATTTGCAGATTCTTGGACAATGATATATCTCCAATGGCAGTGTTGATTACCAATGTATCAAAATAAATATTGGGCAATATTGCATGGAATGGTGATGAAGGATTTGAAATGTTAGAAGGGGAATTCAAGCATATAGTGAACTTGGCTCAAAGAAATTTAGTTGCAGATCTTGGGCATTAAAAGGCATTCCATCTGCATATGCTATAGCAGCAATGAACCATTTGAACATGGATGCATCACAAGAAATTTCAAGCTTGTACAGAAAAAAGACATATGTGAAAGCTTATTCTCACTTTATTCAACCTTTACAAACATGAAAATATGGCCTGAAAGTACAAATCCAATTGTTGAACCACCTGAGGTAAGAAAAATGCCAGGAAGGCGACCAAAGAACAGAAGAAAAGAGATTGGTGAAGTGAGAAAAGTTGGGAAGTTACCAAGACTAGGGATAGCAATGAGATGTTCAATCTACAAAGGAGAAAATCACAATAAGAGAAGTTGTACAAAAAAATCCTAAAGCCAAATCCACACCAACAGCAACACAGGAGGTATAATCCCATTAACTTACACTTTTATTAACTTAGTCTCTTATTAACTTGGTCTCTTATTAACTTAGTCTCTTGTTTTATTGTGTGTATACTTACAATAGTCCTCCACTGGTAAAAAGAGGAGTTGAGGTATTGATAAAATAGCAAATAGCAGTAATACTTGTAAAAGAAGGGGTGTATGAATTATTTATAGGAAGAAGCCAAGAGTAGTAGGGCAAGGTGTATTTGTTTCTAAAACTAGAAATACTAGTGTTAATATAAGTGTTTCATATACATTGTAGTATTTTATACTTGTATAATTGTTGTATTGTATAATGTGAGTTAAAAAATAACCAAGTTGGTATTATTTCAGCAAGAATTGGCCAGCAGTAGGATGGTGGTTAATACTATTGTATGGAGTTCAGCACATGTGAAAGGTGATATTGGTTATCAACCAACCAAGAGACTAAAGTGGAAAGGTAAACAAGCTATTACACAAAGACAACTTCAAGTCCCAAACCAGATCAAGAGCTGCTGGAATTTTGACGAGGGCAAAAGTCAAGGGAAAATCTCCTTTAAAGAGTACTTCTTGGTACTACTGAATGATTATTTCAGTACTACAGGATGGTTTATTTTGGTACTACTGGGTGATTAACAAAATACAACTACTATTGGATGTTTATTTTTGCACTACTGGTTGTTTAACCAAACTCAATTTACTGATTCTTTTTGTGTCCTTAACGACCGAAAAACTGCCCGAAAATGTGCCTCGAAAATTTCCATAATCGTAATTTTCATATATCACAAAATTCATGTGTGATATCAAAAATTCAACTTTATATTCTTGTTCAAGGGGAAAAATTGAGTAGGAGATGGGTCTAACCCCAATTTTAGAGAAATCATAGTAAAATTAAAAATTTCAAAGTTTGCGAATTCCAGTGACCAAGCGCACACCAGGCGCGACGCGCCAAGGCGCAAAGAGTTATAATTTTTGGCCAATTTTCTTGTTCCAGTCCAAGGCCTTTGGGTCTTAGGCCTAAGTCTCCCCGTTAGTAAAAACACATATACTTAGTCATTTTCAACCCCATACCATTCAAGACATTCCCTAAAACTCTCTCTAACACTTAGCCTAATATTTTATCCAACTTCAAGTGTCCCAAACTCATTCCGGATCTCAAGAAATTTATTCAAGCTTCAAGCTCTCATTCAAATCTAAGTCAAGATTACTCCTGTTGTTATAGATCATCATGTGTTCCCTACATCAAGCCAAGTTTAAAGGAATTTCCATTGGCTAAGTTTTGCACAAGTACCGGTAGAGGGGACAACTTTAAAGGGGAATATCACTTAGTACACAAAGAACAGGGTGGCCCATCACCTACCAAATTAAAGCTCTTTGAATTAGCTTTCCAACACACTTGTTTTGACCTTATTTAGAGTTCGGATGAAAAATTTATGCCCATTTTTATAGAACTCATCTGTGCAGGGGTATATACTGGTTTTGGCCAAATTCCATTTCATTAATGACATTTCATAAATTTTGTTATTTATATTGGTCTTTTGGGGATTTTTATTCTATCTTCACACTTATTATATTTGTCTTTTATGATTTTATGCTATCTTCATACTTCTTAAAGACTTGAAACCTACTCCGAAAGATAAAATTCACTCCACCCAATTGAAATACACTCTCAAATTCTCCCAAGAGCCTATACCAAACCCCAATAAGAATTCATGGAAGCTCAAGAGAAAGTTGTGGATTTGAATACCACATTCCAAGCTTCAAGTCTTTTTCAACTCAATTTCAAGAAATTCAAGGTCTAAGGTATGTGAGTTTCATTTGTGGGTTCCTTTCACCCATGAAGCTCAACCTTCCTTTTTATGAAAATTGCATGATTTTAAGTTGTATTTCTTATGTATATCTATTATTATGAAATATGAGCATGAAATATTTTGGGGGTTTGTCAAATAGTTGGTTATGCATAAATATCTATTCTGAACTTATACTATGAAATGATATTTTTATATTGAGACTATACAAAATTCAAGCTATAAAATCTATGAACTATTGTGAAGTTTTTATATGATTTACAAATTACTCATGATGGGGTTTTACTATGATTTTGGTGGGCTGATTTATATGTTTTAAAGATGCATTGATTTCACTTTTCCATGATCTATACTATTGCATTTTGCATGATTTGAAGATGTCCTCATGTGAGCCCACCAAGTGTTTGATGAAATACAAAGTTAAGAAATTCTCAAGATATGTATATGTTTTACAAGTCAAGTAATTTTATGATGAATATAGGCTTTCAAGTATGTTATGAATTCATGAAATTACTTATGATTATGCAAGTATAAAGCTAAGCCCTTTTTCAAAGATTATACCTCTTGTGAGCCTTTTGATGTTAATGTAAGGGTAATATTTGATGATTATCTATTCTTACGTTTTGAAGTTGGAATTAGCATTAGAGGTCAAGGATGTTTAAGAGCTACTTGAGTCATGATTCTATATTTCTCATAAGCTATTAAAGTTATGATTATTTCAACTATTCCTTGGGATTAGACTTAGCACCGATGGATGGATGATTTGCTCTCTTTCTTTAAACTTTGTGCAACCATAAGATTATGTTATATCCTTGTAATGCTAGTGGATCCATTTAGTGCACTTTCTCTTAAAATCCTTTTTGAAATGGGACGGGCTCCTGTAAGGAAGGTTACTTCTCCAAAATGGGATGGGCTCCTGTAAGGTGAAGTATGGTTTACCTTGACAAGTAGACCACCTCTTTATCGGTGAGAGGTAATCATTGGGATTCGAAGTTATAGCTCGCTTCATCTTATTATATGTCGGTTGAGGTCTCTTCCCACACTTATGTATTATGATCTATAACAATTGAATGGTTTTCAAAGCATGATTTACTTAAGCATTGATCATATATGCCATATTGCTATTTCGGTAGCTATTGCTTATCATTATGCATTTTTACTATGTTGCCTATCTCTTGTTGCATTAAATCCTACATACTTAGTACATTCAAATGCACTAACGCATACTCTATGCCTACATGATGTTACCATGTAGGAACCAGAGGTTCACTTGATCATTACCCTTCTCTGCGTGGCTAGTAATATTTATTTACGCAAGTTGGTGAGTCCTCAATTCTGAGGCCATAATTCTCTAGAGTTATACTATTCATTGACTCTACTTATGTTGGAATTTATGATTATGGTGGTGAGCCCAGTTGCTTGTCTTGTCCCCTGCTAAGTTCTATTTCTAGAGGTCTTGTTAGAAAAGTTATGTATTCTGGTTGAGTTTTGACTCATCTATGTTATTTAAGTACTGAAGTCTCTCCCTTAGTCCCAATTTTCCTTGTTTCTATTTTCTCTTGTTGTTTATTCTTACTTCCGCAATCAAGGATGTGTGTACGAAAAGCTAAGAGGCTTGTTTAGGATTCCTTCGGGTTCCCCATTTGTCGTGTCACATCTAGGCCCTAGTTTTCCAAGATCTAGGTTTCACATTATTTAGAGATCGGCTGAAGAAGTTATTCCCATTTTTGTAGAACTCCTTTGTGCAGAGGTATATACAGATTTTTGCCAGATTCTATTTCATTAATGGCATTTCATAAATTTAGTTATTTTTATTGGTCTATTGGGGATTTTTATGCTATCTTCACACTTCCTAAATACCTAAACCTTACTCCTAAAGATCAAATTCACTCCTCCCAATTGGAGTACACTCTCAAATTCTGCCAAAAGCCTCTACCAAACCCCAATAAGAATTCAAGAAAACTAAAGAACAAAATGTGGATTTCAATACCCCATTCCAAGCTTCAAGTCTTTCTCAACTCAATTTCAAGAAATTCAAGGTGTAAGGTATGTTGGTTTCATTCATGGGTTCCTTTAACCTATGAAGCCCAACCTTCCTTTTTATGAAAATTGCATGATTTCAAGTTGTAATTCGTATGTGTATCTATTATTATAAAATATGAGCATGAAATATGTTGGAATTTTGACAAATTGTATTGATTATGCATAAATATCTATTTTGAGCTTATACTATGAAGTGATACTTCTCTATAGAGACTATACACGATTCAAGCTATGAAATCTATGAACTACTTTCAAGTTTTGATATGATTTACAAGTTACCCATGATAGGGTTTTACTATGATGTTGGTGGGATGATTTACATGATTTTAAGATGCATTGATTTTGTTATTTCATGATCTATACACTTGCATTTTGCATGATTTGAACATATCCTCATATGAAACCACCAATTGTTTGATGAAATTTCAAGTTAAGAAATTCTCAAGATTTATACATGTTTTATAAGTCAAGTGACTTCATTATGAATATAGACTATCAAGTATGTTATGAATTCATGCCTATGATTATGCAAGTAAGAAGCTAAGCCCTTTTTTCAAAGATTATACCTCTTATGAGCCTTTTGATGTTAATGCAAGGATAATTTTTGATGATGACCTATTTTTATGTTTTGAAGTTGGGCTCACCATTAGAGGTCAAGGATGTTTAAGAGCTACTCATGTCATGATTCTATGTTTCTCATAAGCTATTAAAGTTATGATTATTTCAATCATTTCGTGGGATTATGCTTAGCATCGAGAGATGGAGGATTTTTGATCTCTTTCCTTGAACTATGTACTACCATAGGACTATGTTGTACCCTTTTAATATTAATGGATCTATTTAGTGCACTTTCTCTTCAAATCCTTTCCAAAATGGGATGGGCTTCCGTAAGGAAGGTTACTTCTCCAAAATGGAACAGGCTCCGATAAGGTGAAGTTATACAGGAAATCCTTTCAAAAATGGGATGATCTCCTGTAACAAAGGTTACTTCTCCGAAATGGGACGGGCTCCCATAAGGTGAAGTATGGTTTACCTTGGCCAGTAGACCACCTCTTCACCGGTGAGGGATAATCATTGAGATTCTAAGTTATGGCTCGCTTGGACTTATTCTAGGTCGGTTGTGGTCTCTCCCAACACTTATGTATTTATGATATATACAAATTGAATGATTTGTCAAACATGATTTACTTAAGCATTAAGCATACATGCCATATTGCTATTATGGTATCTATTGCTTATCATTATGCATTTTGACTATATTTGCCTATGTTTTGTTCCATTGCATCCTACATACTATGTACATCCAAACATACTAACGTATACTTTATGCCTACATGATGTTAACATATAGGAACTGGAGCTCCACTTGATCATCACCCTTCTCCGCGTGGCTAGTAATATCTATTGGAAGAAGTTAGTGACTCCTCAATTTCGAGTACAGAATTCTTTATATTTATGCTATGTATTGACTCTTCTTATGTTGGAAATTTATAATTATAAGGGTGAGCCCAGTTGCTAGTCTTGTCCCTCGCTAAGTTCTATGTCTAAAGATGATGTTGGACAATTTATGTATTATGCTTGTGTTTTGACTCATCTATGTTATTTAAGTACTAAACTTACTCCCTTAGTCCCAATTTTCCTTGTTTGTGTTTTCTCTTATTGTTTATTCTTGCTTCCATGACCAAGAATGTTTGTACGATATGCAAAGAGGCTTGTTTGGGGTTACTTCGAGTTCCTCATTCGCAGCATCACTTCTAGGCACTACTTTGGGTCATGACAGTTTTGCTTGTGAAGATTTAAGTATGTTGTAGTTGGTTGTTTAAGTATTGTGATGGTTAAAACATAAAGCACATATGAATTTTAAGTGTGCTGTAGTTGGTTGAAATAATTGGTGACTCTATTTATGATATTATTATGTTTGCCTTCCAGGAAATGGACATCTTTTGTGCTTATAGATGAATTGGATGATTATGTTAGGAATATGTAGATTTAATAAGAAGAAACTTACATCCCTAGTCAAAAGAAACAAAACATACAACAATGCAAACAAACAGTTAGCTTTTCAACGTCACACTAATTAAAAGAACATTATTATGCTACATATCAAACTAATCCACAAAATCTTTTTTAACATCATTCTCCACTTTAGCTGTTTTTGTTGGTTGTTGGTCTTCTTCAATAAACCCAAAATGACAACATTTGCTTGGTTTGGAAACTCGGGATCATACCACTCGAAAATCTTACAAGGAGTTTGAAATAAGGACTGCATTCCATGAAATAATTGTTTAAAAAAATACATTATTTAAAAGAAAAAATATACTCCTCCACGTGGCTAGTACGATCTCTCTCTCAAAGCTAGTTGGTGAGTCCTCCACTTCGGGGATGTTGATTTTAATCTTATGCTATGTATTAAGACTTCCTTTTCTTTATTATATACTTGACTATGAGAGTGAGCCCGGTTGCTTGTCTTGACCCCCGTTAAGTTCTATGGTTAGAGATGTTGTTGGACGTGTTATGTATAATTCTATGAGCTTGACTCTCGCTTGACTCTTGATGTTTATGATATGAAAGTTACCCCTTAGCCCCGTTTATCCCTATTAACATTCTCTTGTTGTATTTTATTGCTTCCACGACCAAGGATTTTAATGATATGTTAAGAGACTTGCTTTGGGTACCTCCGAGTTCCCCATGTGTTGTGTCACATCTAGGCCCTTGGCTTTGGTCGTGACACCTGGGGCGTACTAGCTCACTGTAAATCGCATTGTTGCGATTTTTTAATTTAGCTACGGTTACTCTAAAATTGGTGTTATACCCATTTCCCACTTAATTTTGCCTTGTGATAAAGAATATGAAGTTGAATTTTCAATATCATGCATGAATTTTAAGATATATAGAATTACAATTTGGGCACTTTCGAGGCACACTTTCAGGCACTTTTTGGGGTCGTTTCACAATGTTAGTTCAAATTTATACAATTCAAGAGTGAAATTATGTGAGAAAACTCAATATAAATCAACTCATTAACACTTGGTAATGCCATCATACAAGATACATTGAAACCCCTCATCAAATCTCATAATAGATCATAGATTCATAGCTCAAAACATGCTTAGTGACAATAGACAAACCATATCATAGTATAAGCTTGAAATAGGCAGACTTGTGTTTCCAATTAACATTTCACAGAACCCCAACTTAATTTATAATCATAATCCATAACAAGAAATACTCATAAAATACTATAACTTGAAAACATGCTATTTTCATAAAAAGAAAGTTTGGGCACCATGAGTGAAAGGACCCAATGGTTGAAACCCATATACCTCCAACTTGGGAATTTCTTTGATGTAGATTTCAATGAGAACTTGAAGCTCGAATGAAGTTCTTGAGATCCGAAATTAAGCTTGGGTCACTTGAATTTGGATGAAATATTTGGCAAAGTATTGGAGAGGGTTTTGCGAGTGTTTTTGAGTGATATAGAGTTGAGAAATGGCTAAGTATAGTTATTTTTATACATAAAAGAGAATGGTCCCAAGAACCCAAGGTCTTAGACCGAAACTGGAACATCAAGGAAGTGCAAACACCACTCTGCGATGGGTCCGCATCGCCGAGGGATCGTGAACCCTTACTGGAAAATGCGAAGTTGGCGAAATTCATTTTTCGCTATGGGTCTTCTAAAATTCATATTATACTCATTTCCCACTCAATGTTTTCCCCCTGATCAAGAATATAAAGTTGGATTTTCCATATCACTCATGGATTTTGAGATATATAGAAATTACGATTATGGGAATTTCTGAGGCACATTTTCTGGCATTTTTGGGGCGTTTCATTATCCATGAAGCAATGTGCAAAAAGTCAACAACTTAAGGTGAAAAACACAAAATAGATGACTTTATGTCTAAAACTAGAAAACCATTCTTTCTTTTTATTTGGTTGTGAGAACAGAAATAAATTTTAGATTTTATTGTTGTAAATCTTTTATTTTGCAAAAAAGAAAGAAGAAGATAATAGTTACTAGGAGTATTATTAATAATTTTACATGAAATTTTTATACATTTCTTTTGACAAATCAAGCAGTTTGAGAACTCATCTTTAGAAAAAAGTGTAAAGTGGTATAAGCGACAGGAAATTCTGAAGCACAAGAAGAACATATTTCATATTTTAGAAATCGTTTAAAGACATTTTAATTTTTCTTTTATTAAGAGTTAAAAAATATTATATTGTACAAATTTGTATGTGGATATTTTTGTAACTTTACACAGTATCATTCTTTATAGTAAACTATGAAATTTTATATGAATATAATCAATTTATATGTTTTCATATGTGCAGGTACTTGTATGTTTGTGTTTGAATATCCATATGCAGTTTGCACTTTTGCTGATTTGATTTGTGGTTATAATTAAGGCTTTAATAACTAGAACTAAAGGGTGTCTTAGAGTAACTGGTGAAGTTGTTTTCATGTGACCAGTAGTCACGGATTCAAACCTTGGTAACATCATCTGGTAGAAAAGCAAGATAAGACTATCGTATAATAGATCCTTGTGGTCGGTCCATTCCCCGGAATTGCATCGGGCATGCCCTTGTTTTTAATAACTAGAATATCAATTAGTGAAGAAAAATTTGATTTCTAAAGAAAAGGAATAACGACCGAAATAATATCGTCATTAAAGTTTTTTTAATGACCAAATTTGATCTAGTCATTAACTTTTAACAACGGAATTTGATCTGGTCATTAACTTTTAATGATGGAGCTACTAACAACCGGTGACGACGGGACTTTTATCAATCATTATTGACTAATAAAGACCATATTCATACTTTTAGCGATCAAATATTTCCTCGTTAAAGATCTATAAATAGTAATTTTAGATTATTTTTAAGAGAGAGCCGCCAGATTCATTGTGATAAGGGTTAGAATACAATGCTTAGAGAGGAAATTGAGAGAATACACTTGTGAATTAATTTGATCTTCAATCTTGTGATTCTCAATCAATTTTGGATTTGCTTGATTCTCAATTCAATTGAGTAAGTGTTTGATTATGTTTTCTCAATTCATAATTTCTTTATCTACCCATAGCATGAATAGCTAAATCCATAATTAGGGTTGTGTGAGCCATGAAGATCTAAAAAAGTTGGCCTGGATAATTTACAATTCATAGAAGGTATAAAACCCCCCTATACTTGAAGTCTTTTATTTAGTGAACATAGTCGTTTTAAATACTTGGCCCCCTAAACTCGTCAAAAAGTAGATCGCGGCCCCTTTATTATCCACCCATGTATGTCATGTATATACCGTATGACATGGTGGGTTTTAAGCCGACGTGGATATCCAGTTGGGTTAAAAATTTTCTCCACGTAGATAAAAACAGCCACGTAAATAGTTGACTAACTAAATTGGCCAACCAAAAGTCAGTTCCCTTCCTTCCAAAAGTTACTTTCAATTTCTAGAATTTTCATTTCCTTCAAAGAGACTATCCTTCATTTTCATACGTCTGTGAGAAGTGTAAAGGTTTACTTCTCATTTTCAACATTATGGGACACATTTTGAACGGTTTTGACTCATTAATAAAAGGGTAATCGGGGTTTTGGGTGAAGGTTTTGCTCGATTTGGGATGGGTTTTCTCAATTTGGGAAGGTGATAGTTGGTGAAGCCTGTGGTCATTTCTATTTGGCTGAAAATCTTACCAAGTAAGTGATCATCCACTAATTTTTTGAATTATTATTTGTTTCTTAGCTTACTTTTCAACTAGGGTTTTGTCACATCCCCTTCTTGTTATTTTCCCTTGATTGGACCTTCAATTTCTTCTTTACTTTATGTTATTATTTATTTTTTGGCTGATATTTTGACTAGGGTTTGGTTACATGCCTATATTTGCCGATTTTCTATAGATTTGGAATTGTATTTCGTCTTATTTAGTTATCAAGTTACTGCATGTATCATTGTTAAATTGTTTAGTTTATGCATGCATGGGTACTAAGATTTTTTGTAATTAGTTCAAAAAATATGGGATTTTTACTAATATTGAGATTCTGATTCCAATAATTGGTATTCTTTTATGTTGGAGTATTTTTTTAAAATTCCTTCTGCCAGTTAAATTGTGAGTAAAGTCATTTTTAGGTTTCTAATTCAGGGTACTATTTTGTAAATTTCCTTATACTTGTGGTGTTGTTTGGTAAATTTCTTATAATTATGTTTTTATTGTTAAATATTTATGAATATGACTATGATTATAGGTCTATACGTGGCTTCTAAGTTCCTTAACTTGAGGTTCAAATTTGGGGGTATGTTGGTCAGTGAGGTATGTCCAATATATGTTAGGGGTAGGACTAAACATGTGTTCAATGTGGATGAAGATCATTTGTCAATTCTTGAACTTGTTGGTTATGCTAAGTCTTTGGAATTACTAAGTTAGGTAGGACTTATACAGTTCCATCTGTAGGGGTGATTTAGTTGAATTGAGAAAAGCTAAGAATATTTATGACATTGCATTGTTTTTGCATGATCGACTTACTATAGATATATATGTATGTGATGATTCAGTTATAAATGATATGGCTCCCTCTGAAGGGCAAATCAATCAATGTCTAAGTCAAGTTTGTGAGTCTTTTAATGCCCTTAGAGATTGTACTAGGGAAACTGGTGGTTCTTTGACTGTCCAAGAAGAAAACCAAGATCTAGGGTTAGGTTCTTCTTCTGCTTATATAGATCGGAAAGATTCTGAAGATGAAGTTGAACCTTCAATTCCTCAAGAAAATCATTCTTCTGTCCAACAAGAAAACCAACCTTCTATCCCGCAGGAATATCAAACTTCAGTTCTAGAAGAAGTTGAATCTTCTAACAATGAAGATTCTGACCATTCTATTAACTATTGAAGTGTTGTACACGAGGAACAGAGGGTTGTGAAGGAGGATGTGAGAAATTTTATCTCCCAACCCAAGCCTAGGGCCTAAACGTGACACGACGAATGGGAAACCCGAAGGAACCCCAAAACAAGCCTCTTAGCATATCAATCACACATACTTGATCGCGGAAGCAAAATAAACAACAACAATAGATATAAATAAGGGAAACGGGACTAAGGGAAGCCTTTCATAATAATAAAAAAAATACTCAAGAGTCAAGCTCATAACATAAGCACATCAATTATTCCAACAATACCTCTAACATAGATTGGAGCAGGGGCCAAGATACTTTCCAGACTCACCTTCATCGGATTAAGAGTTCAACATAAAGAATTAGCAAATGGCAAGACTACTATAGATAGTTTTTTCCAACTTGAGGACTCACAAAGGCTTATCTCCAAAGCACCGAACTAGCCATGTGGAGGATGATCAAGAGGTTCTCTGGTTCCTACATGGTATGTAGGCATAGAGTTTGTGTTAGTACGTTTGAATGTACTAAGTATGTAGGATCCAATGAGTATGTGTTAGCACGTTTGAATGTACTAAGTATATAGGATGCAATGCAACAAGACATAGACAACAAAGACAAAATGCATAATCATAAGTAATGGATAAGTATAATATCAATATGGAATGCATGATCAATGCTTGAGATAAAACATACTTGTAAATCATATAACTTGCAAATATTGATTACATGTGTACGAAGAAACCACAACCAACATAGATCAAGCAAACTATTACTTGGACTCCAAGGCATGTCACCCCTTTGGAATAGGCATGTCTACTCAATGTGGTAGTATGGCCATATCACCTCAATGTCGTTAAGGTATCTACCGCTCAACGTGATAGTATGGGCATGTCACCCCCCAACAAGGTGTTCAAGGTACCTGCCCCTCAATGTGGTAATATGGGCATGTCATCCCCCAAGAAGATTGTCAAGGTACCTAGCTCTCAATGTGGTAGTATGGGCATGTCACCCCCCAACAAAGTGGTCAAGGTACCTACCCCTCAACGTGGTAGTATGGGAAAGTAACGGCCCAACAAGATGGTCAAGGTATATACCCCTCAACAAGGTAGTATGGGAATGTCACCCCCCAACAAGGTTATTGAGGCATATCACCCCCTCAACAAGGTGATTTGGTATGTCACCCCCTAACAAGATGTAGTCAAGTTGCAAAACTATAGATACTTTTCATGAATTCAATGCATATATACAATCTCTTAATCATCATAAAGTTACTTGTAAACTATGTAATATATCATTAATAACTTAAGAATCCTTGTTAAGACATTTTATCAAACACTTGGCGATTGTGTAATGCTAGTTCAAAATCATGCAATTCAAAAGTAAAATAATATGAGAAAACTCAATGTAAATCAACCCACCAACACATAGTAAAATCCTCATGTAAGATACCTTGGAATCCATCATCAAATCTCATAATAGATCATACTTGAATAGCCAAAAACACACATGGTCTCAATAGACAAAATCAATTCATAGTATAAGCTTAAATATATAGACATGTGTAATCAACCAACATTTCATAAAACCCCAACATAATTCATATTAATAATCCAAATAAGAGATACTTATAGGTAATACAACTTGAAAACATGACATTTTCAAAAGAAGGAAGATTGGGCTCCATGGTTGAAAGGATTCAATGGATAAAACCCACATAAATCAAACTTGGGTTTTCTTGAGTTGAGCTTGAAGAGAACTTGGAGCTTAAATATAATCCTTGAGTTCCAAAGTTAGGCTTGAAATCCTTGAAATTTGAATGATACATTTGGTTAATTGTTGGTGAGGGCTTTGAGAGGGTCTTGAGTGATATAGAGTTGAAAATGGCTATGTTTAGGTGTTTTCACGCAAAAGTGGGCATGGATCTATGACCCCAATTCCTTTGGCCGAAATGCAAAACTAAGGAAAAACTTGAATTGATCCATGATGCGGACCCAATGCGAAGGGCAAATTAACACTGATCCGCGCCCCAGGAGCATCATGCCTTGGGTGCGGACTGACATTGTTTTACAAAAGTTTACGAAAATTATTTTTCGCTATGGGTCCTCTAAAATCGGGGTTATACCCATTTCCCACTAAATTTTACCCCCCGATCAAGAATATAAAATTGAATTTTTGATATTATGGACAAATTTTGAGATATATGGAATTACAATTATGGACATTTGCAAAACACATCTTTTTGGGCGTTTTAGTTTAATAGAAAAAAGAGGAGGAATAAGAAAAAGGAAAAAACAAAGGGTTTTTTATGTGAAGTGGGAGTGGATGAAGGGCATAAGATATTGATAAGGGAAAGCTGAATTTCAAGGGTAACACAACAGTGGTGATGAGCCATATTGTGACAGTTTTGATTGTGACTGTTTTCAAAGTGATGATGAGTTATTTCCAGTTTCTGATGACAAACTTGAAGGAGGGAGTTTAAGGAGAAGAAAAAAGAGTAATAGAGTTGATATATGATTTTGTGTGTGAGTCTGTTATATCGAAGTGTGGTTTGGTGTTTGAGAGTGTAAAAGAATTTAGAGAGGCACTTACAAAATATGCTATAAAGAAGGGGGTTGAGTTAGACAAGTATGTGAATAAGAGTAATAGGGTAAGAGTGAAGTGTAAAGATGGTTGTCCATGGCTGCTATATGCTAGCAAAGAAGGAAGGACTGAGAACTTTTCTATCAAGACATACCACCCTAGTAAAAAATACATTAGGACCAGCACTAATTTTTTATGTAATTCAATTTTTTTAGCAAAGCATCCGAATGATAGGATCATCCCTCAACCTAGAATCAAAGGGTGGGAAATTCAAGATTGGGTAAGGAAAGAATTGAAGGTTTATGTAGGCAAGACGGTGTGTTTAAAGACAAAGAAAATAAATTTGCAAGAAGTTATGGGGAATCATATTGTAGAATGTAACAGAATCTTAGACTACAGGGATGTGTTACTCCAAACAAATCCTGGTAGTACTTGTAATGGGATGAAACAGTTCCACTCATTCTATATTTTCTATGATGCTATGAAGAAGGGTTTCCAACAGGGATGGAGAAAATGCATAGGGTTGGATAGATGTTTTTTAAAAGGAATTTATAAAGGTCAATTGTTGGTGTCTGTTACTAAGGTTGGAAACAATCAAATGTTTCCAATAGCATGGGCAGTGGCTGGTACTAAAAGCAATTATACATGGAAATGGTTCATGAGCTTTTTACAAGATGATCTTAATCTAGGAGATGGATCTCAGATCGCTATCATTAGTGATATGCAAAATGTAACTCATTTCTTTATTATTTTTGTCTTTAATTTAAGTGAACTGCTCTGTCAATTCTTTATTATTTTGAAACTATAGGGACTAGTAGCTGTTGCTGATGAAATGTTTCCATAATGTGAGTGCAGAATGTGTGTTAGGCACATATTAGCTAACTGGTCACAAAACTGGATAGGCATAGAGAGAAGGAAGAGATTTTGGGCTTGTGCTAGATCCACTTTTGAGGAACAATTGATGCAGAATCTATATAGACTAGCCAAGCTTGGAAAAGGAATTGTTGAAGACCTTATCAGATACAACAAGGAGAAATGGTGTAAAGCATATTCAACACTTTCTCCAAATGTGATAGTGTAGTCAACAATACGACAGAAAGTTTCAATGCATGGATCTTGGATCCTAGAGACAAGACTTGTTTCTATATTGGATGAAATCATAACTAAGGTGACGACTAGGGTGAGTAATTAAAAAGCATTTGCCAATTCTTGGACAATGATATATCTCCAATGGCAGTGTTGATTACCAATGTATAAAAATAAATGTTGTGCAATATTGAATGGAATGGTGATGAAGGATTTGAAATGTTAGAAGGGGCATTCAAGTATACAATGAACTTGGCTCAAAAGAAATTTAGTTGCAGATCTTGGGCATTAAAAGATATTCCATCTTCACATGCTATAGCAGCAATGAACCATTTGAACATGGATGCATCATAAGAAATTTAAAGCTTGTATAGAAAAGAGACATATGTGAAAGGTTATTCTCACTTTATTTAACCTTTCCAAAAATGAAAATATGGCCAGAAAGTACAAATCCAATTGTTGAACCACCTGAGGTAAGAAAAATGCCAGGAAAGCGACCAAAGAACAGAAGAAAAGAGATTGGTGAAGTGAGAAAAGTTGGGAAGTTACCAAGACTAGGGGTAGCAATGAGATGTTCAATCTACAACAGAGAAAATCATAATAAGAGAAGTTGTACAAAAAATCCTAAAGCCAAATCCACACCAACAGCAACACTTGGTCTCTTATTAACTTAGTCTCTTGTTTTATTGTGTCTATACTTATAATAGTCCTCCACTGGTAAAAAAAGGAGTTGAGGTATTGATAAAAGAGCAAGTAGAAACAATACTTGTAAAAGAAGGGGTGCATGAATTGTTTATAGGAAGAAGCTAAGAGTAGTAGGGAAAGGTGTATTTGTTTCTAAAACTGGAAATACTTGTGTTATTATAAGTGTTTCATTTACAGTGTAGTATTTTATACTTGTATAATTGTTGTATTGTATAATGTGAGTTAAAAAATAACCAAGTTGGTATTATTTCAGCAAGGATTGGCCAGCAGTAGGAGGGTGGTTAATACTATTGTATAGAGTTCAGCACATGTGAAAGGTGATATTGGTTATCAAACAACCAAGAGACTAAAGTGGAAAGGTAAACAAGCTATTACACAATGACAACTTCAAGTCCCAAACCAGATCAAGAGCTGCTGGAATTTTGACGAGGGCAAAAGTCATGGGAAAATCTCCTTTAAAGAGTACTTCTTAGTACTACTGAATGATTATTTTAGTACTACAAGATGGTTTATTTTGGCACTACTGGGTGATTAACAAAACACAACTACTACTGGATGTTTATTTTTGCACTACTGGTTGTTTAACCAAACCCAATTTACTGATTCTTTTTGTGTCTTTAATGACCCAAAAAGTGCTCGAAAATGTGCCTCGAAAATTTCCATAATCATAATTTTCATATATCTCAAAATTCATGCGTGATATCAAAAATTCAACTTTATATTCTTGTTCGAGGGGCAAAATTGAGTAGGAGATGGGTCTAATCCCAATTTTAGAGAAATTGTAGTAAAATTCAAAATTTCAAAGTTTGCGAATTCCAGTGACCAAGCGCACACCAGGCGCAACGCGCCAGGCGCGAAGAGAGGTATAATTTTTGGCCAATTTTCTTGTTCCAGTGCAAGGACTTTGGGTCTTAGGCCTAAGTCTCCCCATAAGTAAAAACACTTATACTTAGTCATTTTCAATCCCAGAGCATTCAAGACATTCCCTAAAACCCTCTCTAACACTTAGCTAACATTTTATCCAACTTTAAGTGTCCCAAACTCATTCCGGATCTCAAGAAATTTATTCAAGCTTCAAGTTCTCATTCAAATCTAAGTCAAGATTATTCCTATTGTTAAAGATCATCATGGGTCCCCTACATCAAGCCAAGTTTAAAGGAATTTCCGTTGGCTAAGTTTTGCACAAGTACCGGTAGGGGGACAACTTTAAAGGGGAATATCACCTAGTACACAAAGAACAGGGTGTCCCATCACCTACCAAATTAAAGCTCTTTGAATTAGCTTTCCAACACACTTGTTTTGACCTTATTTAGAGTTCAGATGAAAAATTTATGCCCGTTTTTCTGGAACTCGTCTGTGCATGGGTATATACAGGTTTTTGCCAAATTCCATTTCATTAATGGCATATCGTAAATTTTGTTATTTATATTGGCCTTTTGGGGATATTTTTTGTATCTTGACACTTACTATATTTGTCTTTTGGGATTTTATACTATCTTCATACTTCTTAAAGACTTGAACCCTACTCCTAAAGATAAAATTCACTCCTCCCAATTGAAATACACTCTCAAATTCTCACAAGAGCCTATACCAAACCCCAATAAGAATTCAAGGAAGCTCAAGAGAAAGTTGTTGATTTGAAGACCACATTCCATGCTTCAAGTCTTTCTCAACTCAATTTCAAGAAATTCAAGGTCTAAGGTATGTGAGTTTCATTTGTGGGTTCCTTTCACCCATAAAGCTCAACCTTCCTTTTTATGAAAATTGCATGATTTCATGTTGTATTTCTTATGGATATCTTTTACTATGAAATATGAGCATGAAATATGTTGGGGGTTTGTCAAATATCGTTGGCTATGCATAAATATCTATTTTGAACTTATACTATGAAGAGATAATTTTCTATTGAGACTATACATAATTCAAGCTATAAAATCTATGAACTATTGTGAAGTTTTAATATGATTTACAAGTTACCCATGATGGGGTTTTAACATGATGTTGGTGGGCTGATTTATACGATTTAAAGATGCATTGATTTCACTTTTTCATGATCTATACTATTGCATTTTGCATGATTTGAAGATGTCCTCATGTGAGCCCACCAAGTGTTTGATGAAATACCAAGTTAAGAAATTCTCAAGATATGTACATGTTTTATAAGTCAAGTGACTTCATGATGAATATAGGCTTTCAAGTATGTTACGAAATCATGAAATTACTTATGATTATGCAAGTATAAAGCTAAGCCCTTTTTCAAAGATTATACCTCTTGTCAGCCTTTTGATGTTAATGCAAGGGTAATATTTGATGATGATCTATTCTTACGTTTTGAAGTTAGACTTAGCATTAGAGGTCAAGGATGTTTAAGAGCTACTTGTGTCATGATTCTATATTTCTCATAAGCTATTAAAGTTTATGATTATTTCAATTATTACATGGTTAGGCTTAGCACTGATAAATGGACGATTTGCTCTCTATTTTTGAACTATGTGCAACCATAAGATTATGTCATACCCTTGCAATGCTAGTGGATCCATTTAATGCACTTTCTCTTAAAATCCATTCCAAAATGGGACGGGCTCCCATAAGGAAGGTTACTTCTCCAATATGGGATGGGATCCCATAAGGTGAAGTATGGTTTATCTTGACAAGTAGATCACCTCTTTATCAGTGAGAGGTAATCATCGGGATTCGAAGTTGTAGCTTGCTTCATCTTATTATATATCGGTTGAGGTCCCTTCCCACGCTTATGTATTATGATCTATAACAATTGAATAGTTTTCAAAGCATGATTTACTTAAGCATTGATCATACATGCCATATTGCTATTACGGTAGCTATTACTTATCATTATGCATTTTTACTATATTGCCTATCTCTTGTTGGATTACATCCTACATACTTAGTACATTCAAATGTGCTAACACATACTCTATGCCTACAAGATGTTACCATGTAGGAACCGGAGGTTCACTTGATCATTACCCTTCTCTGCATGGCTAGTAATATCTATTTAAGCAAGTTTATGAGTCCTCAATTCTGAGGCCATAATTCTCTAGATTTATGCTATGCATTGACTCTTCTTATGTTAGAAACTTATGATTATGGTGGTGAGCCTGGTTTCTTGTCTTGTCCTCTGCTACGTTCTATATCTAGAGGCCTTGTTGGATATGTTATGTATTATGGTTGAGTTTTGACTCATCTATGTCATTTAAGTACTGAACTCTCTCCCTTAGTTGCAATTTTTCTTGTTTCTATTTTCTCTTGTTGTTTATTCTTGCTTCCGTAATCAATGATGTGTGTATGAAATGCTAAGAGGCTTGTTTAGGGTTCCTTCGGGTTCCCCATTCGTCATATCACATCCAGGCCCTAGTTTTCCAAGCACTAGGTTTCACCTTATTTAGAGTTCGGCTGAAGAAGTTATGCCCGTTTTTGTAGAACTAGTTTGTGCAGAGGTATTTATGGATTTTTTCCAAATTCCATTTCATTAATGACATTTCATAAATTTAGTTATTTCTATTGGTCTGTTGGGGATTTTTATGCTATTTTCACACTTCCTAATACCTAAACCTTACTCCTAAAGATCAAATTCACTCTTCCCAATTGGAGTACACTCTCAAATTCCTCCAATAGCCTCTACCAAACCCCAATAAAAATTTAAGAAAACTCAAGAACAAGTTGTGGATTTCAAGACCCTATTCCAAGCTTCAAGTCTTTCTCAACTCAATTTCAAGAAATTCAAGGTTTAAGGTGTGGGTTTCATTCATGGTTTCTTTTAACCTATGAAGCCTAACTTTCCTTTTTATGAAAATTGCATGATTTCATGTTGTATTTCTTATGGATATCTGTTATTATAAAATATGAGCATGAATTACGTTGGGATTTTGACAAATATTATTGATTATGAATAAATATCTATTTTGAGCTTATACTATGAAGTGATACTTGTCTATGGAGACTATACATGATTCAAGCTATGAAATCTATGAACTACTTTCTTGTTTTGATATGATTTACAAGTTACTCATGACGGGGTTTTACTATGATGTTGGTGAGATGATTTACATGATTTTAAGATGCATTGATTTAGCTATTTCATGATCTATACGCTTGCATTTTGCATGATTTGAACATATCCTCATATGAACCCACTAATTGTTTGATGAAATACCAAGTTAAGAAATTCTCAAGATTTGTACATGTTTTACAAGTCAAGTGACTTCATGATGAATATAGGATCAAGTATGTTATGAATTGATGCCTATGATTATGCAAGTAAGAAGCTAAGCCCTTTTTTCAATGATTATACCTCTTATGAGCCTTTTGATGTTAATGCAAGGATAATTTTTGATGATGACCTATTCTTATGTTTTGAAGTTGGGCTCACCATTAGAGGTCAAGGATGTTTAAGAGCTACTTATATCATGATTCTATGTTTCTCATAAGCTATTAAAGTTATGATTATTTCAATTATTTCATGGGATTAGGCTTAGCATCGATAGATGGAGGATTTGCTCTCTTTTCTTGAACTATGTACCATCATAGGACTACGTTATACCCTTTCCATATTTAGTGCACTTTCTCTTCAAATCCTTTCCAAAATGGGATGGGCTTCCGTAAGGAGGTTACTTCTCCGGGTAAGGTGAAGTTATACATGAAATCCTTTCAAAAATGGGATGATCTCCTGTGACAATGGTTACTTCTCCGAAATGGGATGGGCTCCCATAAGGTGAAGTATGATTTACCTTGGCCAGTAGACCACCTCTTTACCGGTGAGGGATAATCTTTGAGATTCTAAGTTATAGCTCGCTTGGACTTATTCTATGTCGGTTGAGGTCTCTTCCAAAACTTATGTATCATGATATACAAACTAATGATTTGTAAAACATGATTTACTTAAGCATTGAGCATACATGCCATATCGCTATTATGGTATCTATTGCTTATCATTATACATTTTGACTACATTTGCCTATGTTTTGTTGCATTGCATCCTACATACTAATTACATCCAAACATACTAACATATACTTTATGCCTACATGATGTTACCATGTAGGAACTGGAGCTCCACTTGATCATCACCCTTCTCCGCGTGGCTAGGAATATCTGTTGAAACAAGTTAGTGAGCCCTCAATTTCGAGTACAGAATTCTTTAGATTTATGCTATGTATTGACTTTTCTTATGTTGGAAATATATAATTATAAGGGTGAGCCCAGTTGCTAGTCTTTTCCCTTGTAAGTTCTATGTCTAAAGATGTTGTTGGACAAGTTATGTATTATGCTTGTGGTCTGTGTTATTTAAGTACTAAACTTTCTCCCTTATTCCCAATTTTCCTTGTTTGCGTTTTCTCTTATTGTTTATTCTTGCTTCCATGACCAAGGATGTGTGTACGATATGCAAAGAGGCTTGTTTGGGGTTACTTCGAGTTCCTCATTCGCAACATCACTTCTAGGCCCTAGTTTGGGTCATGACAGTTTTGCGTGTGAAGATTTAAGTATGTTGTAGTTGGTTGTTTAAGTATTGTGATGGTTAAAACATAAAGAACATATGAATTTTAAGTGTGTTGTAGTTGGTTGAAATAATTGGTGAATTTATTTATGATATTATTGTGTTTGCTTTCTTGGAAATGGACCTCTTTTATGCTTAATGAAGAATTGGAAGATTATGTTAGGAAAAATATACATTATATATATATATATATGTGTGTGTGTGTGTGTGTGTGTGTGTGTGTGTGTGTGTAGATTTAATTAGAAGAAACTTACATCCCTAGTCAAAAGAAACAAAACATACAACAATGCAAACAAACAATTAGCTTTTCAACGTCATACTAATTAAAAGAACATTATTACGCTATATATCAAACTAATCCACAAAATCTTTTTTAACATCATTCTCCACTTTAGCTATTTTTGTTGGTTGTTGGTACTCTTTAATAAACTCAAAATGACAATATTTGCTTGGTTTGGAAACTCAGGATCATACCACTCGAAAAACTTACAAGGAGTTTGAAACAAGGACTGCATTCCATGAAATAATTGTTTTAAAAAATACATTATTCAAAAGAAAAATATACTACATACCCCATAGTGCCTACAATGGAGGAATCTTTCCATGGTTGTCATTAGTTCAAGAAATTATTATGTTTGAGGACTCCCACATGAACAACACAAGTCTTCTATTATAATCCATAAATTTAGCAAAGAAAGGAGAGAAATATCTAAAATTTAAAATTTATAATTTGAAAAGGGAGAGAAAAGTAAAGAAAATGGTGATAAATACAAACAGTGGAAAAAGAGAGAAAATACTCAATTTATAGGAAATAAATAAGGAAAAATCTGAATATATTTGTTGGTAACGTCTGATTTGGCATATATATATGCCCTCACGCGCCCTCACGGAGTTTGTACTCCACTTCCATGCTAGGTGGACAATAAAGGGGATCGCGATCAACTTTTTAACGAGTTTAGAGGGGTATTTAAAATGACTAATAGTTGAGGTGTTCACTGAATAAAAAACTTCAAGAACAGGGGGATTTTTATACCTTCTGCCTTTACAATTCTTGAGATGGGTATATGCATGTATGAAACAATTCTCTTCGTTTTGCATTTTCTAATGGTAGGCAATGTTAGAACCTGCCCAGTATTATTGACTGGACCGAGGTAGTAATGAATAGGAAAAGAGATTTACTAATAGGATTTGATGATGTGTTCTCATCTTATCAACTGAATTGGTACAAGGGGAGGTTGTATTGCAATTATAGGAACCGCTTAGGAATACATACTACAGTGATGGGCCAAGTCGCACAGAGAAATTCTTCTTTCACCTTTCACCATAGGGCTTGGTGCACTTAAATTACCGTCCTGCATACTATATTCTAGACAAGAATTAGATTAACCGGTGATACTGAGTTGGGGAATCATGGGGAACACAATGCCCTAGTTGCTTTCTATTGTTGATTTTCCACTATGATAGTTAGTTTAGTTTACTTTCTTATTGATTATTGCAAACCCCCCACCCTCTTTTGGAGAATTGAGTTGGTTAATTACTTGAATTGCTTATTGGTGAATTCTCATGAGTCTACACATTCCTTGTGGGTTCGACCCTAACATTGGTTAGGTTTTATATCTTGACAGTGGCCACTTTATCATCTAAAATAGAGGTGTAACTTGGGCGACATCAAAGATTTTGGCATCGTTGTGGGGAATACGACTAGACTTAAGTTGATTCATTAAGTAATTCGAGTGTTAGTCCTTAGTTCCCTTATATTTACTTTTGCTTTTGTTTTTGTTCTTTTGCAGGGTGTACTAGTAGTATATGCGCAACACTAGGAGTCAAGATAACACCTTAACTCCACTTGATCTAGAGATCTAAAGAACTTTGAGAAGAATGGCCGAAGAAAATGCCAATAATGCGGCTAATTCATCCTTGAAGCAGAACAACAATGATGTCGATGGGAATAAAAACCCATCTTCTTTGGAGAACATTCCACAACCTTTGGAGTTCAATGCCAAAGCTTACCAATGGAATCAGCATAGGTTGAACCCTTTGGCAATGGATGTGACCAGGGCTATTATGTTGCCATCACTAATGGCAAACACAAAGTTCACAGTCTCTAGTGGGTTACTTCAGATGCTGCAGAATCATGGGATATTCGGTAAGCTACTTCAAATGCTGCAAAATTGTGGGCTATTTGCGGGCTTACATTCAGAGGATCCACATAGCGACTTGCACAATGTGGAATTTGTTTGTAAGAGTGATAGGAACGTAAAATCTGTCTATGGATGTTGTGGGACTTCATGTCTTCCTATTGTCTCTCACCGATAATGTTGCATTATGGCTAATTGAGCTCTCACTTAGTTCAATGACTAGTTGGAAGATTTGCAGAAAGACTTTTTGGAGATATACTTCCCTAGATAGAAGAAGCTTAAGTGGAAGGACTAGATCAACAACTTTGATCAGCTTCCTGGTGATTCAATAAGCTCTAAATGGGAATGGTATACTAAGTGTCTGAGAAGCGTCCCTGATCACAAGATATTTGATGATGCCTTGGTGAAGGTCTTCTACCATGCCCTTGATGAGAATAGTCAGGCTTGTGCTGACACTATCATGGGGGCATGTTTCTAGATCAACCATTTACAAGGATGGCATAGCATATGGAGCAAGTGGTCAATATAAATGGTGCATGGGGGAAATGGGATAGAGCTTCCATGAAGAGTTCATATACTACCAGTGCAAGTTTAGAGCAAACTAAAATTAATGAAGAAATTATGCAACAACTTTCTCAGCTTCACACAAGCATGGGTGTAGTAATCAAGCAGAACCAAGAGAGAGTGAATGTGGTCGTTCATCAACCTACATGTGCACCAATGTATGAGGAGCCATACTATGAGGAGGCTACTTGTTTTGTGAATGATCAGATGGGGGGGTCTAGATCAATGCCCAAAGGTCCAATTAGAACTATTAGTGCCAATGTCAAGTAAACCAATGTCGGAACTATGGTAGAGATGGAGCTTTCATAGATAACCATGGTGGTTATTATGATAGGAACAGGGGTCCAGATGCAGACTAGGGTCGTAGTTGAAGGCTTCAGAAATGGTCCTTATGTGCCACCACATAATCGAGACACAGGTACAAGCACTTCTAGAATTGAGAAGATATTTTATCATCTCTTAAAGAAGGCTAAGACAAAGGATGAGACTCTAAGGGGCATGGTATTGGATATTTCTAGTATCAATCAAAAGATAATCTCATTCTATGGATGTTAAACCGTTTGAACAATAGTTTGACCAAGTGTCAACTCAATTGAATCAACGTTGAAAGGGTACATTGCCTTGCAATATAGTACAAAATCCTAAGAATGAAGGGCAGTGTATTGCGGTTACTACTAAGGCTTACAAGAGCACAATTGATCCTCCTATGCCAGTTGATAAAGAAGATGTTCATGAGAAGATAGTTGCAGATAATGATGCGGATGAAGGAGATGATCATTGCAAGGATGTCATGAGTGAAGTAGCTGAAGCACCACAAAGGTTTAAGCCCGCCCCTAGGCCTCTTCTCCATTCCCTCAAAGAATCAAAAAGAGGGAGGAGGAAGGAAAGTTCAAACACTTTCTCTCTATGCTAAAGTAACTATCCATCAACATCCCTCTAATTGAGGCATTGGAAAAAATGTCATGCTATGCCAAGTATATGAAGGACTTGGTTACCAAAAACCAGATGGTGAGTCAGGAGCTTTCTCAAATTGTAGTGCTATCACTACTAGGTCCTTGGTTCAGAAGCATGAAATCCAAGTGCTTTAACCATAACTTGCACTATAGGAGATCTGGAGTTCGCAAGGACACTATGTGATTTAGGTGTCAATATCAATTGATGCCCCTTTTGGTCTACAAAAAGCTTGGATTAGGAGCTCCTACTCTAACTAACATGCAGTTGTTGATGGCGGATCAAACGGTGAAGAAACCTGTAGGGATAATGATATGTTGGTTAAAGTTGAAAAATTCATATTCCCTGCAGACTTTGTGATTCTAGATTGCGAGGTTGACTTCAACATCCCAATCTTCTTTGGAAGATCATTTCTAGCCACTGGACAAGCTTTAGTGTATATGGAAGCTGGTCAACTCAGGTTTAGACTGAATGATGAAGAAGTTGTCTTTTTCAACATCCATCAGTCCACAAAACATCCAAATGAGCTCAAGAGTGATATCTAGGAAATTTGTGAAGTCTGAGTAACTAATTTGCATAAGTCGTGACGCGATAATAAATTAGGCACTATTTGGGATGTAACCCAAGGTTTTTGATGTAATAGAATAGTTATAGGTGTATTTTCAGTTTTTGAATTTATAGGTAGTTGTTTTGTTTGGTTTTTATTGCAATTTCTAACAATGCGTTGATTGCATATAGGGTAACAATGTACTTTCTGAAGAGTATGCAGGTGAAGGACTAAGTCAGCAAATTTAACTGAGAAGAGCATTAGGTTCAGTTTTTACGACTTGGTCTACGGGTCATAAGTTAGTTTACAACTCATACCCTATCTCGTGGAAATTTTCAGTAAGCAGGAAAATAATGTACTTCAATCCATGAGTAAACTTTATGATTCATAGATCAAACTACGAGTCATGAATGAGATTCATAAATCTTAGGTAAGTTTTTTGAAGCTTTGCTAAGTATGGAGGATTATGTGAAATCATGACTTACGGGCGGTAGAACCATCTACGACTCATACTAAGGGTTTTGTATACCCAGGCCTAATTAATTTTTTCAGATTAACCCGGTTAACTATAAAAGGAGGGGTCAAATATTTTGATCTCTATTTGACCTAAATTGACCGAACAACCTAATCGTACCCCACCCCTCGTCAACAACCCAACCAACTTTCGGCCACTGTTGACTAAGATTCTGGCAAGACTTCAGCAACCTAGGGTTTCTTGATCATTCATCTTCTCTTTTTTTCTTCAAGTTAGTCCCTACTCTTTGTAAGTTCTCAATTAATTTTAAACTATTAATTTGCCTTCTAATGGATTCAATGATTATAGTTGGTATGGTGTTTAAAGATGACATCCTTGTTGAATTTAAGTTGTGTATGTGAAATTGGGTTGCCCTTGGTTGATTTGGTTAATTGATTCTAGAACTGGGCATTTTAGTCTTATGAATGCTACTTGTTTATGCCTACTGAATCATCCACCATGTGTTATTAAATGATATTGAATGAATTGTGATTGTGAATTGATGATTGATACCATAGGTACATGATAGCTTGAATGAATTAGAGATAGTCGGAATGATAGGATAATTGATGCTTAATTATCTTCGATGGGGTCAATATATGTTGAAATTTTTATGGGTAATGGTTATTGTTTGCTAATCATGTTGGTTCTTGATTTTTGTTTCGATGTTGATTATTAGTTGTTGAAAAATATTTTAGGGGTCTATGTGATAGACGTAGAAACTCAAGTATTTGAGATTTATGGTTCACGAGAGGCTCTTATGACCCGTAGATAAATCTACAAATCATAATTGGCCCTCATGGGAAATTCTAGAGAGTTGATGTTTCTGAGAGCCCATCAGGTGCTACATTTTACATGTTGTATATAACTTTATGACTCGTAGATAGGTCTCGTAAATTCCTGATTGCATTCAATTACTCGCTTGAATTTACTATAACCTTAGTGTAAGAGTCGTAAACCACTTTAAGAGTCATACCTAGGTCTTATAGACATTTCCAGTAACTAATATTAGTTTGACTCACTGGTCTGTGAAAGAACGTTACAACTCGTAATGCTCACTATGACTCATAAAGAAGCCATTGCAGATCCCTTTTGCAATTGAACTTGGATAATTTTAGTATTCTATTTTTTGATTTTTGGGGCTAACCATAGTTAATTTATGTGTATGTTTTAGGTATTATGGCCCCAAAAGGTAGACATGCTGAAATTGAGGCTCTGAGGACAAAGCTTAGGGATGAGGCTACAGATGAGGAGTAGACCAATCAGATAAGTGGGTCACTAAAGATACTGGATGTCCAGCCAAATTTAGAGGATTCGGTACCACAGACCAGAGACACAGCCAGAGCTTGGTGGACTTAGGCTCTGGTTACTAGTCCTTCCTAGTATGATAAGGAAGGCAGTGATGGGAGAAGCAAGCCATAGATGACTCCATCCAGAGAGGAGTCTCGCTCTGAGAAGGGCTCTAAGGAAGGAGCTGATTTGAGTCCTCCATCACACCATCATTATCTTTAGCACCGGACGCCTTTGCTAACTGGTGGTGCATCAAGGGTATGAAGGTGATATATTTAGATGGATTGCAGCCAAAGAAGAAGGGCAAGTCAACCCGTTCTATCTATAAGGAGCCCAGGATTATAGATAATGGACTTAGCCGTGTCTCTAGTCTACAAGACATGATGATTCATTATGGGCTCACGTGGCTGAAATAGTTTCTTGGTTGGTACTCCCCGAATATGGTGAGGGAGATTTATGCATCATACATAGCCACCATCTAACTTTTTCTTCCTAAGGGAAAGCAACCTCTCATGCAGCCTTGGCTAACAGAGACATAAGTGAGAGGTTGGAGGGTAAACATTTCAGAGGAGACCATCCGCTGCATGTTTTTGGGTCCTAAGTACTATGCCCCCAGATCCACAATGGAGTTTGATTATATGTTGGGGCAGGGCAGGAAGCCATTGATCATGAAGGATCCTAAGCATAGATCATCACTTTTGAGATTGGTGGCTATTCTTATTGTAGAGTAGGGTCTAGAACCTATTTGGGTCACCACCCACACAAAGTCGATTGTCAAGGCTTTGCTTAGTATCCCCACTAAATTTTGGTGGGCCATTCTTTGTTCCTGCATCTCAATAATGCTTCCAGAAAATACTCTTATGCTAGAGTATACTATTTTAGTTTCCATCATCTTGGTTGGCTATGACATGGATTTGGCCCGCCTCAATCCCGAGCAGTTACATGAAGTCGCACTAAAGAGGGCCATCTCCACCCCTTTCTCCTGGTTGATCTATAGGCTTTGTCTAGTGTCTAGCATGGAGATTTTGCATCAGTTGGACTGGTATAGTTGAGGCCCCGCACACCTTGGAGCCAAGACTAATCAGGAATGATGAGATTTCTGTGGCACTCCAGAGAGCACAATGTCTACCTCCACCAGAGATGTTAACTTCGACACCACCCTGAGGGTTCTGATATTGACACCATCACTGTTACTATTGATACTGAGGAGAGGCCCTCGTAACATGGTGCAGATAAGGAAAATGGGCCTACTATTGCTGCTACTACACCACAGGCCACTCCATCATAGACTCCTACAATGGGCATGGACTATATGTCCGTTGTTTCTATTCAGGCCATGGCACAAAGGTTATCATATCCTGAGTCCAAGTTGACTTAGCTTATTTAGCAGATCAGGACATGGGCCCAGTAGACTATTACAGACTTAGAGGGTTGGAGTGGGGCATTCACTATTGCGACCATTCAAGATCGTGTTTCTACAATGGATGCCCACATCAATGCCTTCGAGGAGCTATTCCAGAAAAGATTGGTCGAGGCCTGGCCTTCAGATTTGTCAGGTCTGCAGTTGGAGATCCAATAGTTCTAGGCTAATATGACAATATCACTAGCAACACCAGTCACACTGCCAGAGACTACACCTCTTATGTCGGTGGTGGATCTATTTGCCTCTAAGGAGCCTACACAAACTTCCCTAGGGAAAAAGCCTTGCATGGATGAAGATCCAAAGGGTTGAAATGTACATCCAAAGCTCTAAGAGGATGAGAAGTTCGAGCGTGTCGTCACTAGATCGAGGCACGATGAGGAGATGCAGCTAGCTCATAAACATGATAAGTTGAGTAGTATTGGCCCCTCCGTGCAGCGTACCATTGCTGAGAAGACTACTCCGCATGATGGGGATGGCCAGACTCCACAAGAGACCGATTCTTAGGCGTCCAGGTATGTTTTTTACCCCTTACATTCTATTTTTAATTAATTTTGTGCAATGGGGATAATGCACATCTTTATCGATGGGGTGTGGATAGTTATGGGGCCTCAGTGAAGTCTGAATAGCTTATGGTCAATAACTACCCCAATTTTTGATCCCTGAGATTTTCTTACCTATGTTTCTTTCCCTGTGGATATTTAATTTCTACTGAACCGGCAAGCTTAGGATGTTTATATAATATATGTAGCATATAGTACTTATACTTGTGGCATATAACATGTTTTAATGTTTTGTTTTGAAAAAATTGTACCCACCAATAATTTTGACTAGTAGTTAGATGACAACCACACATGTTTAGATATTTCCCAATATCTGTTCTGAAAAATGAGGGTAATTTGAGATAAGAAACATGATCTGTGAGTCCTTTGTTGATAATATATATTGTGCCATGTGAGTGTGAGCCAATTATGCTAGATTTATGTTTTCTGTGCTAATTCAGAACTTTCCCTATTACTCTAAGTTAGATTATAGATTAAACGGATTAGGAAAGCATCTTAGGCCTTTTTTCTTTAATTAGTCCTCTTTAGCCTAAAATAACCAAGGAAATTGATGACATTTCCCTTGTTCAAAATATTTGCGCCTACAAACCTATTCATTCTAAACACCTGACTAACCTAGGTTTGTCTAGTGAAAAATCCTAAAATTGGACCTGATCTTTCCTTGAGCATTATGAACCTTGACTAAGGCTAAAAGCCTAAGTTGAGGGTGGCTGGTATAAGGTTAAAAGCATAAAAATAAAGGGGTGAGTTAGGAATGAAAAGAAAAAGAAGAAAAATCAAGTACCTGATGCAAAAAAAAAAAAAAAAAAAAAAGAGAGAGAAAAGTCTTAGATTGAGCTAAAATAGTAAAATGAAGTGTAAA
>JAOTQR010085109.1:0-36446 GCA_025774065.1 Solanum ossicruentum
AGCTTGTGCACGTGACAACCAGGTTTTGGGGGATTTTCATTAAGTTGACTTATTGTCAGTAATTGAACTTTCATTTTTATTATAATTTGTATTTTTAATGTCATAGTTGGGTCTACGGCTGACTTGTCTTGGCGGAATAAGACGAGTGCCATCACGCCCATTTTTGGGTCGTGACAGATGGTGACCCTATTAAGTTATCGGTAGTCAGTACACATTCTAAGAGTAGCATCATTCTTCTTCACAAACAACATGGAGGCACGCAAGGTGATTGGCTAGGCCTAATGAAACCCTTATCCAACAAGTCCCTCAATTGCTCCTTCAACTCCTTTAACTCCGTCAGGGCCTTACGGTAAGGGGGAATAGAAATGGGTTGAGTATCGGGGAGGATGTCTATACCAAAATCTATTTCCATTTCGGGAGGAAGACTGGGGAGGTCATTTGGAAAGACATCAAGGAACTCACTTACAACTGGAACCGACTTTATAGGAAGGACTTTGGACTCCACATCCTTAACCATCATAAGGTGGTAAAGACACTGCTTACAGATTAACTTAAGGGATTTAATGCAAGAGATGAATCTACCCTTGTCTACCACATCATGACTCTCCCACTCAAGGAAGGGTTTATTTGGGAATTGGAATTTGTCCCTATGGTTCTACAATCAACAGAGGCATTGCATGCATGCAACCAATCCATCCCAAGAATGACATCAAAATTTACCATATCCAACTCAACAAGATCACAAGGCAACGTTATATGCGAGATGAAACTGGGATAATTTCTATAGACCTTTGTAGCAGCAATAGATGCACCAATACGAGTATACACCTAATATGACTCACGCAACAATTCGGGATCAACATGAAACTTTTTGGCAACAAAGGGATTAAAAAAAGAATGAGTGGCACCCGGATCACTTAATGCATACACATCAAAATTAAAGACTTTTAACATACCAATCACAACTTCAGGCACCTCATCAACCCCTTGCCTCCCATGCACAGCATAAAATTGATTGTGCCTTGGGACACCATCTTGTCGATCACCTTTCCCCAAAGGGACCACATTAGCACTTTCTGGACGAACCTCCTTGCCCTTGTTGTGATTTTGGGGGCAATCTACCACCTTATGCCCAACTTCTTCACTACCATAACACGCATTAGTATCCCTCAAGCATGGGCTACTATGACCGTTACCACATCTTGGACAATGACTATTAGAAAGCACACCTCCAACACCTTGCGCCCTTGGAAAGTCATTGGCAACCCTCTTATTAGATGCATGAGAAGACCCTTGGCCTTGATGGAACTGGACACCCTTTTGACTATGGAACTTTCCCTCAAAATGGGCCCTCTTAGACTCATGACCCCTCCTCTTTCTCAACTTCTCCTCCTCTATTTGTTCGGCATAGGACATCAACCGGGAAAAATTCATGTCACTAATCACCATAGCAGATCGGCATTCTTCACTCACCAAATCAAATACGTCCATCACAAATTTATTCGTTCTAGACCTTGGGTCAGTTACCAAGTGGGGAGCATATTTAGAGAGTTGAGTAAACTTGAGGGCATAATCCCTAACACTCATAGACCCTTGTCCCAAAATTAATAAACTCCACCAATTTGGCTTCTCTAATCTCAAAAGGGAAGAACCGATTAAGAAATGTCACCTTGAATTCCTTCCAAAGCACCACATTGTTGATTCCCTCTCCTCCTTCCATTGGTTAAACCATATTTGTGCCACTCTATGAGTTGGTAAGTGGCCAACTCTGCATTCTTCTCCAATCTAACACCCATAATAGCCAAAACCTTGTAGACCTCATCAATGAACTCTTGAGGGTTCTCATCCACGTTTGACCCATGGAATTCCAATGAATTTATTCTCATGAAGTCTATCACCCGTAATATCGATGTAGGAGCATGAGGGGCTTGGGCCTATTGATTGTCTTGATTAGCCATAACTTGTGCAAGCAAAGTGAGAGCATCTCGTAGCTAATCATGAGTCGGTTGGTCCTCAAGAGTGCAGGCTCTTCTTCCTCTTATGGTAGGCATGATCTAGCATAGAAAAGAAAAATTGTTATGGGGGGAAATCCTTATTTCAACTCTATAGCATGACTTAGAACATGAATATGGAAAATATTTCCTAAAACGTCTCATAGCCTCCTACTCATAGTTGTGGTGCATAATACAACCATGAATAAGACTCTAATCGATGTGGTGTGTTGGAATCCGAGGATATAACAACCTAGTGCTCTGGTATCAAGTTTGTCATGACCTAAGCCTAGGGCCTAGATGAGACACGGCACATGGGGAACCCGAAAGGACCCCAAGCAAGCCTCTTAACATATCATTACACATCCTTGGTCGTGGAAGCAATAAAATACAACAAGAGATAGTAAATAGGGATAAAAGAGGCTAAGAGACAACTTCCAAATCATAAACATCAAAAGTCAAGAGAGAGTCAAGTTCATATCATAATAGAAAACATGTCCAACAATACTTCAACAACTAAGATATTTAGTGGGGACCAAGACAAGCTATCAGGCTCACCCTCATAGTCAACATATACATAGAAGAAAGATAGTCTTAGGACATAGTATGAGACCATAAACATCATCCCCGAAATAAAGGACTCACCAAAGAATTTGAGAGGTGTCGTACTAGCTACGTAGAGGAGGATGATCAAGTAGGGCTCCAGTTCCTACATGTTGACATCATGTAGCATAGAGTATGCGTTAGTATGTTTAAATGTACCAAGTATGTATGATGCAATGCAACAAGTGATAAGCACCATAGGCAAAATGCATAACATAGGCAATAGATGAGAATACAACAGTATGGCATGTATGAATGATGCCTGAAGCGAAATCATACTTATATAGAACTTAATACATGTGTAAGGAGAGACCATCAATAGTGCATATCCAAGGCCTACCACCTCCTTAGAGAGGAAAATGAGGTACGAACCCCTCAATAGGTTGTGAGATACAAACCTCACAAAATGGTTGATAGAGTATGAATCCCCCAACGTGCTTATCGAGGTACAAATACCTTGACATGGTTGCATGGGCCTGCTACCTCCCAAGTGAGGCGATCGAGGTACAAACCCCTTAACAAGCTTACCCGGGCCTACAACCCCCTAAGTAAGGCTTAGTCAAATCCCAACACTATACAGATAATATGATATACATACATTCCATCATCATTATATAGTCATTCAACTCATAAATCATACATTGGACCTTCAATTCCTCAAGAAAATCATACCCGGACATTTTATAGAACACTTGGCGGGTGTGTAGTGCTAGTGCAAAACCATGCAATTCAAGACTGAAATCACACTAGAAAATTTAATGTAAAACCATCAATAGATACTTAGTAACACCCTCAAGCAATATGCATCAAAGCACTTTATCAAATCTCACATTTGATCTTAGATTCATAGCTCAAAACATGTTAAAATAATTATCATTTCATGAAACCCCAACATAGTGTGAACTGAAATTCATAATACTTAAGACCCATGAATAAATCAAGTTTAAATCATGCAAGTTTAAGTAGAAGAAAGCTTGGGCATCATGGGTGAAATGAACTCATGAAAGAAACTCACATACCTTGACTTTGGAGAATAGCTTGGTAAAGCTTCGAGATGGAGACTTGAATCTTGAATGATAACTTTAGAATATGGATGAGTTTTGAGACTTGAAATTTGGAGATAAAATATTGATTAAGTGTTTGAGAGTGTATTTAGGTATGTCTTGAATGATATGAGGGTGAAATAAGGCTAAGTATAGGTATTTTCACGCATGGGAACACTAAGCCCAAGACCCAAAAGCCTTGGACCAGACTAAAAATCACTGGCAACAAAATGCAAAGTCTGTGTCTGGTCTGCGATGTGGACCTGTCATGAAGGCAAAAATAACACATGCCCGCAACAGCTGCGCGTCATGGCACTGTCACGGATCGATTCTGGATAAGGAAAATTATGAAAACTAAAATTACTAATACCTTGCTCTTATATCAGTATTATACCTATTCCCCACTCAATTTAACCTCTACATAAGAATATGAAATCAGATTTTCGATATCGCGCACGAATTTTAAGATACATAGAGATTACGATTTTGGGCAAATTTTCGGGCACTTTTTGTGGTCGTTTCAACTTTGTACACCTTATCAATAAATTCTTGAGGCTCCTCATCTAATTTATACCCATGGAACTTTGGTGGGTTCATCCTCATAAAATCTCTCTCTCGAGATGCTGGAGTAGGAGCATGAGGGGCTTGGGCCCCTTGGTTGATTTGATTAGCCATAGCTTGAGCTATCATGGCAATAGCATCTCGGAACTCTGCATGAGCCGATTGTTCTTTGGGTGTATGAACTCTTCACCCTCTTGGAATAGCCATTATCTAAAATAGCAAAGCACATTTGTTAAGGGAAAACCATACCTTAACTGCTATAACAAGACATTGATCAAGGAGAGGGGAAATATTTCCTAAAACACCTCACAACCTCTTACTCATAGTTGTGGTGGTGCACCTCATAATCATGAATAAGACTCTAATCGATGTGGTATGTTGGATTACAAGGACCATTAATAACCTAGTGCTCTGATATCACGTTTTTCATGACCCAAGCCTAGGGCCTAGACGTGACATGACGAATGGGAACCTAAAGGGACCCTAAACAAGCCTCTTACCATATCATTTACACATCCTTGGTCACGGAAGCAAAGTAAACAATAATAAGAGAGTACAAATAAGGGCAAGGGACTAAGGGCAATTTTAGATAACCATAAACAACAAGAGTCAAGAAGGTAGCATAATTACACCACTTGTCCAACAACACCTCTAAAACAGACTTGAGCAAGGGCCAATACACTTTCTGGGCTCACCCTTGTAGTATCAAGAATTCAATATAAACAAATGACATAGGCGAGAGTAGTATAGCTAGTGTCCCTGAACTTGAGGATTCACTGATAGCTTATCTTCAAGATGACCAACTAGCCACACGAAGGATGATCGTGAGGGGCTCTAGTTCCTACATGGTAACATCATGTAGGTATATAGTATGTGTTAGTACGTCTGAATATACTGACTATGGAGGATGTAATGCAACAAGAGATAGGCAACATAATCTGAAACGACCACAAAAAGTGCCTCAGAAGTGCCCAAAATTGTAATTTCCATGTATCTCAAAATCTATGTGCAATATCGAAAAGCTGACTTCATAGCATTTTTCAGGTAGTCAAAATTAGGGGGAGAAGGGTCTAACCCTGATTTTAGAGCAAACGAATAGCAAATTCAAATTTCCAAAATTTTGATTTCTAGAACCGATCCACGATAGTGCCGCGACCTGCAGCTATTGCGAACCAGTGTAAATATGTCCTTCCTGATAGTTCTTCATCGCGGACCAAGTCCGTACCTGTGTAAATTTTGCCTAGTTATTTTTCTTGCGGTCCAAGACTTTTTAAGTATTGGGCCTAAGTGTCCCCAAATGTGAATATACCTATACCTAGCCATTTTTTACCCTCATATCATTCTAAACATTCCCTAACACTCATTCAAACACTTAGCCGATATTATACTCCTATACTCAAGTCTCAAAACCCTCTCCAGATCTAAAGATTTCCTCTTAAGCTTCAAGTCTCTATCTCCAATCTTCATCAAATTAATCTCCAAATCTAAGGTATGTGGGTTCCTTTCATGGGTCACTTTCACCCATGATTCCCAAGCTTCCTTTTCTTAAAAGTTGCATGAATGAACATTGATTTACTAATGGGTCTTATTCGTTATGAAATTCACTGCACACTATGTTGGAATTTATGAAATTATGACTGTTTCGCTATGTTTGGGGCCATGAATCTAAGGTCTATAGAGAGAATTGATGTATGTGTATGATGATGAAAGGGAAAGTATGTGTATGATGATGAAAGGAGTGCATATATATATGATATATGATGGAATGATGATGGAATGATGATGAAAAGGAAAGTATGTGTGTGACGATGAAAGGAGTGCATATATATATGATATTGTCTCTATATAGTGATGGCGATGACCAAGCCTAGTTCGAGGGGTTATAGGCCCGTGTAACATATCAAGGGGTTGGTACCTTGGTCCCCTAGCTCGAGGGGTGGTAGGCCCAGGTAACCTTGTTAGGGGTTGGTACCCATCAACCTTGATAGGGGGTTTTGTACTCTGTCAACCTCAGTAGGGGATTTATACTCCATCAATCTCATGAAGGGGTTCGTACCACATGCACCTATCCAAGGGATGGTAGACCTTGGTTTGCACTATAATGGTCACTCTTTACACTCGTATTTATGAACTATATAAACATGGTTTTACTTCAAGCATCATTCATACATGTAATATTGTTAGTATGCTATTCATTGCATATGATTATGCATTTTTCTCTAAGTACCTACCTCTTGTTGCATTGCATCCTACATACTTAGTACATTCAAATGCAGTAATACATACTTTATCGCTAGATAATGTCACCATGTAGGAACCAGTGTAGCGCTTGATCATCTTCCTCCACGTGGCTATACGACTTCTATCAAGCTTGTTGGTGAGTCCTCTATTCCGGGGACATTACTTATGGTCTATTACTATGTACGAAGTCTTTCTCTCTTTGACTTATGTACTGACTATGAGGTGAACTCGGTTGCTTTGTCTTGGCCCCCGTTCTTATCTATGTAGTAGAGGTGTAGTTGGACATGATATGTATCTATGCTAAGAGCTTTGACTCTACTGTCTCTTGATGTTTATGATATGGAAGTTTACCCTTAGTCGCAATATATGTTGTTTACGTTCATCTCTTATTATCCTTTTAATTGCTTTCGTGACTAAGGATGTGTGATAATACACTACAAGGATTGTTTGGGTTCCCCATTCGCCAATCACGTATAGGCTCTAGGCTTGGATCATGATAAAGGTGATATCAAAGTACTAGGTCTTTAGATACTCAGAGTCCAACACACCCTATTGATTAGAGTCTTATTCATGGTTGTGTTTTGCACCACAACTATGAGTAAGAGGCTATGAGACATTTTAGGAAAATTTTCCCTTCTTCATGTTCTAAGTTGTGCCATAGATTTGAAGTAAGCATTCCCCATAAAAATTGTTCTTTATTATGTTAGATCATGCCTTATGTGATGGGAAGACGAGTCCACACGCCCGAGGAACAATCGGCCAATGGAGAGCTTAGGGATGCTTTCACCTTGCTTGCATAAGTGGTGGCTAATCAAGCCAACAAAGGGGCCCAAGCCCCTCATGCTCCTACACTGGCCTCTCGAGTAAGAGACTTCATGAGAATGAATTCCCCAAATTTCTATGGGTCAAAGGTAGATGTGGACCCTCAAGAGTTTATTGATGAGGTCTACAAGATATTGGCTATCATAGGTGTGAGACCAGAAGAAAAAGTAGAGTTGGTGGCTTACCAACTAAAAGGGGTAGCACAAATATGCTACAACCAATGGAAAGAAGAGAAGAGAAGGCTATGTGGTGCTTTGGGAAGAGTTCAAAGTGGCTTTCCTTAATCGGTTTTTCCCTCTTGAGCTTAGGGAAGCTAAATTGGTGGAATTTATGAATTTGAAACAATGGCCCATGAGTGTGAGGGAGTATGCCCTCAAGTTCACCCAACATTCAAAGTTTACTCCTCACTTGATTGCCGTCTCAAGGTGGAGAATGAACAAATTTGTTATGGGTGTCTCCGACTTGGTTAGTGAAGAATGCCAGTCCTCCATGTTAATTAGTGACATGGACTTGTCACGTTTTATGACCTATGCCAAACAAATAGAAGAGGAGAAATTAAGGATGCGAAGGGGGCATGAGGCCAAGAAGGCCCGTTTTGAGGGTAAGTTCCAAAGGAGTGGTCAGTTCCTTCAAGACCAAAGGCCTACTCATACATTTGATAAGCGGGTTGTAAATGATCTTCCAAGGGCCCAAGGTGTAAGGGGTGTGGCTCCTATTGATGTGTGTCCAAAGTGTGGTAAGGGTCATGGTGGCCCATATTTGAGGAATACTGGTGCTTGTTATGGTTGTGGTGAAATAGGGCATAAGGCGATAGATTTCCCTCGAAAACCACAACAAAGGCAAGGAGGTTCGTCCACAAGGTGCTAATGCGGTTCCTTTAGGGAGAAGTGGCTAGCAAGATGGTGCTCCATAGCACAATCGGTTCTATGCTTTTCATGGGAGGTAAGGGGTTGATGAAGTTCCTGATGTTGTTATCAGTATGTTGAAAATTTTTTTACTTTGATGTGTATGCATTGAATGATCTGGGTTCCACTCTTTCTTTTGTTACCCCCTTTGGTGCCGAAAAGTTCCATGTTGATCCTAAGTTGTTGCATGAGTCATATGAGGTGTCTACTCCTATTGGTGCATCTTTTGTTGCTAGAAAAGTTTATAGAAAAAGTCCTATTTGCATCTTGCATAAAATCTTGCCTTGTGATCTTATTGACATGGTTGATTTTGATATTAATCTTGGAAAGGATTGGTTGCATGCACTATGCTTCTATTGATTGTAGAACCCGTAGGGTCAAATTCCAATTTCCAAACAAACGTGCGAAAGTCAAGATGTGGTGGTCAAGGGTAGATTCTTCTCTTGCTTTAAAGCCGGTAAGTTGATCTCTAAGGGGTGTCTTTACCATCTTGTGAGGGTTAGGGATGTTGAGTCTAAAGTCCTTCCCACAGAGTCGCTCCTAGTTGTTAATGAGTTTCTTAATGTCTTTCCTAATGACCTTCCCGGTATTCCTCTTGAAAGGAAAATAGACTTTGTCATAGACCTCCTCCCTGATAATCAAACCATTTCTATTCCCCTTATCATATGGCCCCAGCAGAGTTGAAGGAACAATTGAGATACTTCTTAGAGAAGGTATTTATTAGACTTAGCCAATCACCTTGGGGTGCTCTAGTGTTGTTTGTTAAAAAAGAAGGATGGATACCTTAGGATGTGTATTGACTACCCGTAACTCAATAGGGTCACCGTCAAGAATAGGTATCCTCTTCCAAGGATTGTTGATTTGTTTGACCAATTGCAAAGGGCTAGCCATTTCTCTTAGATTGATCTTAAGTCCGGGTATCATCAAGTGAAAGTGAGGGAGTGTGATATTCCCAAGACGGCCTTTCAGGACTAGATATGGACATTATGAATTTGTGGTGATGTCTTTTGGGTGAATCAATGCATCGGTCATCTCTATGGACCTAATGAATAGGGTCTTTAAACTGTACCTTGATTCTTTTGTTGTGGTGTTCATTGATGACATTTTGATCTACTTGTGGTGAGGAGGAGCATAAGGCTCATTTGAGGGTTGTGTTGTAAAGATTGAGGGAGGAGAAATTGTATGCTAAATATGAAAAGTGTGAAATTTGGTTGAGGGAGGTTGCCTTCCTATGAAATGTGGTGTTGGGGGATTGTATTAAGGTGTATCCAAAGAAGACCGATGTGATTAGAAATTGCCAAGACCATTGACTCCGTCGGACATTAGGAGTTTGTTGGGCTTAGTGGGCTATTATCGAATGTTTGTGAATGGGTTCTCTTCTATTGCTTCCCCTATGATAAAATTGGCTCAAAAGAAGCCCAATTTTGTGTGGTCCAGTGATTGTGAAAGGAGTTTCCAAAAAGAAAGGCAAGCTTGTGTCTGCTCCTATATTGTCACTACTTGATGGGCTTGAGAGATTTGTGGTGTATTGTGATGTTTCCCGGGTTAGTTTGGGTTATGTGTTGGTGTAAAATGTTAAGGTCATAGCTTAAGCTTTTAGAAAACTCACGGTACATGAAAGGAACTACCCCATCCATGATCTTGAGTTTGCCGTTGTTGAGTTTACATTAAAGTTTTGGCGTCAATATTTTTATGGGGTTCATGTTGATGTGTTCGCTGACCATAAGAGCCTCCAATATGTCTTCACTCAAAAAGGATCTCAACTAGAGGCAAAGGAGATGGTTACAATTTCTTAAGGACTATGATATAAGTGTATATACCAGCCTGGTAAGGCAAATGTGGTGGCGATGCTTTGAGTAGGGTATCTATGGGTAGCCTAGCTCATATTGATGGTGGTGATAAGGAGATGGCTAGGGAGGTGCATCAATTGGCTAGATTGGGAGTTAGGTTGGAAGAGGTTGGTAATGGGGGTATTGTTATTATTGATGGTTCTAGGTCTTCCTTGGTTGAGGAGGTGAAGGAAAAGCAAGATCTTGATTCCTTGTTAGAATTGAAGGCCTTGGTAAAATAGGGCAAGGTGGAAGTTTTCTCTCAAGGGGGAGATGGTGCCCTTAGGTACCAAAGTAGGTTGTGTGTGCCTTGTCTTGATGGGTTGAGGGATAGAATCCTTGATGAGGCCCATCTCTTCTTATTCTATCTACCCCGGTTACACCAAAATATATAGAGACTTGAGGGATGTGTATTGTTGGGGGGCAAAAAGAGGGACATTGCCAAATTTGTTTTCGATTGTCGCACTTGTCAACAAGTCAAAGTCGAACATCAAAGGTTAGGTGGACTAACCCAAGACATTGAGGTTCCTACTTGGAGGTAGGAAGAGATAAATATGGATTCTGTGGTTAGGTTGCCCAAGACTAGAAAGGGTTTTGATTCCATTTGGGTTGTGGTTGATAAGATAACAAAATTGACTCACTTTCTACAGGTTAAGACCATATTTGTGGCCGAAAATTATGCAAGGTTGGTGCATTCATGAGTTGGTAAGGTTGCAAGGGGTTTCTTTGTCCATTATATTGGATCATGGGGCACAGTTCACTTCACACTTTTGGAGGTCCTTCCAAAGATGTGTTGGTACTAGAGTTAAGCTTTCTACGACGTTCCACCCTCAAACAGATGGCCAAGCTGAGAGAACTATCCAAACCCTTGAACATATGCTTAGAGTAAGCATGTTGGAGCTTAAAGGTAGTTGGGATGATCATCTTTCGTTGATTAAGTTTGCCTATAACAATAGTTATAATTCGAGCATTGGTAAGGCTCCTTTTAAGGCTCGCTATGGGAGATGTTGTAGATCACTGTTCGGATTGTTTGAGGTTGGTGAGATAGCTTTGTTTGGACCATATTTGTTTATGGAGGATCTTGAGAAGGTTAGGATGATTAGGCAAAGGTTGAAGATGACCCAAAGTAGTCAAGAATCCTATGTCGATGTGAGGAGAAGAGACCTTGAATTCAAAGTTGGTGATTGGGTCTACCTAAAGGTTTCATCCATTCAGGGTGTAGTCCATTTTTGTAAGAAGAGCATGTTGAGCCCTATATATGTTTTCCCTTATGAGGTCATGAGGAAGGTTGGCAAGGTAGCTTATGAGTTGAGGTTGCCTAGTGAGATAGAGTTGGTTCAGCCGGTGTTCCATGTGTCCAGCTTGAGGAAATGTGTGGGTGATCTGAATGCCATTTTGTCTCTTGATGTTGTGGGTGTTGTTAAGGATAATTTGACATATAAAGAGTTTCTATTTCTGATTTTGGATAGGCAAGTGAAGAGGTTGAGAAACAAAGAGGTGGCTTCCGTTAAGGCCCTTTGGAGGAATCAACAAGTTGAGAATACTACTTGGGAAGCCGAAGCGAACATGCGAAATTTATAACCTTACCTTTTCCACTCTACTCATGCCTAAGGTATTGATCTAGGTCATTCACTTGATCTCAAGTCTTAAGTTCAATCCCATGTCATTGTATATGTTCATGTTTAAATTGACAAATTCATAATGATTTTACACTTATGATGAAGTTTTTGAAATGATGTTTAAGTGCATTGCAATATCTCTATGTGGGCTGAAATTTTCATGTTTGTACATCTCATATACGTCTCTTTGGCATTCGGGGACGAATGTTTCCAGGGGGCGGACATTGAAATGACCCCAAAAAGTGCTCGAAAATGTGTCTCGAAAGTGCCTGAAATTATAATTTCCATATATCTCAAAATTCGTGTGAGATATCAAAAATACGACTTCATATTCTTGTTAAGAGGGAAAAAGGTCTAACCCCAATTTTAGAGAAAATGAATAGCAATTTCAAATTTCCAAATTTTTGACTTCCAGAATCGATCCGCGACAGTGCCGCGACGCGCAACTGTATTGGACTAGTGCAAATCTATCCTCTGTGATAGGTCCACGTTGCAGACCAAATGCGGATGTCAGGCCCGAAGTCCCACTAAGGCGGACAGACACCCATTGTCGATAAGGCTCGAGAGAACCAACCTATATCCACGCGTTGTCCATACATATTATAAGGGGTTTCTACATTCTACATGTTTTCAAGAAAGTAAAAAGTAATAACAAGCCAAAAGGAAATGCATATGTCTAGGCCGTTGGGGCCACGTTGTCTAAAGTACGAGACATGATCACTCTTTAATTTACATAGTTTATAAAACTCTAGATAAGGAAAAATATCTGATAAAGGTCGGGACAGGCCCCTTCTCAAGGAACAATACAATACAAAAATATAAACTCTAGATACACAAAGCTCCGAAGCAACCTGGAGCTTGGTAACAGCAGCTGGATATACTGTACTCCTACTGGGGAGAGCTACTAGCACTTGTACCTGCAACATGAAATGCAGGTCCCCCTTAAGGGACGTCAGTAAGGATAATGTACTGAATATGTAAGGCAGGTAATAATGTATATAAAGTAACAACTCAAATGGAACTATGCACTGGTGTAGGATAAGAGACCACCTTTAATTATATTGTGGGATCATGTACTTTATATTCTTTTTATTACTTTACCTTTACTGTATAATCTATGCACAACATGTAACATAAATGACCAGCTGATCAGTGGTAAATCTATATCAGGATCGGCCCTGGCTAGGCTTTTCCTTTCACCCCTTGCGTTAAACCCCGTGATAGGATCGACCCTGGCTAGGTGATTCTTCCACCCTCGGGTTACCACTCATCAATAAGCAATATACTTTACCTTTTAATTACCTTTGAGATGATTCTTTTGGTGGTCATAATATTGGAGTTAAAGGACTGTAGATGTAGCATGTGACATGTAAATAATCATACAAGACAATATGACAATGAAAAGAATACATTACACAAATAATGAAATGCATATGAGATGAAACAACTCGTGAACTTTATTTAACAACAATTACCCATGTAACTTTGTATCCATGTATGTATGCAGATTTGAAGATGACTGTGTATGGAATCATACGAACATGTGAAAGAGTGGAGACATGGTTAATAGTTGTGTTGGAGTTGGTAAGTGCCTTTATGTGCCAAGGAAGAATCTAGGTTTCATGCCAAGTAATACGAAATCAGGTAGCCTTACGTACCTCGCTGTACAACCTCGCTATTACCTCGAGATAATCTTCCCTTCCTCCAAATATTTATCTACAATATAGTAGTAAGTGATAAAACTAGCATTAGCAGCCAAAAGATACATCTTGGCAGCCTAAACTCATAAAAAAACAACACACGGGCAGCAAGTATGTAATCATCAACCCGCGCGTATTCTTTAAATTCTTCCATCTCTAATCATACTTTCTAATACACATCCTCATATACATATCATGTGCAACCCGGTTTAGTGCCATAACAGTCTCACAAAAGCCCACAATGCACAACACATAACAATTATACACAACACACAATTAGACGGCATGACATTATGTCGTCTTGCTACTTTTCAATGTCAACAATACCAAATCTGTTTTAACTTCAACAAACTGCATATAACATACTTACACATACAATCAACCTTAAAACAGTCCAAAAATAGTTCCAAAATAGATGGAGGTCATGGAACAACAATTCCCAACTACCAGCCCACAAGTTCGTACCAAGAACACAATTATGATATCATATAAGAACTCACTCTTGCGGACTGTAAATATGATGCAATAACCTTTCTACATCATTATGAAACCAAAAATCATTAAGCACGGCAACCTCCCTTCACAACCAAGACACCTAAGCTCTGAAATAAATAAGAAAAGTGTACAAGAATCTTTGAAACACATGTTGTCCAATAATTTCAGCAAAGGTATAATCAGCCTAATTTCTTGTTTTCCATGAAGAACCTTACTTAATACACAATTGTAATCACTTTACCTTTACCTTCAAGGTTGAGGGCCTCCTTAAGAATCCTAAAAGAATCTTGTGGCTGCTTTACAAAGTCAAGAAAGAATAACAAAGAACCTTTGTGAAAGCTGAAATTTTCCAAGTCTAAGAATGACTTAAAGGTGCTTCTTGTAATCCTTTTTAAAGGATTACTTTGGCCAATTTTATTTTAATTTTAGGCCTTATATTATCAAGTTAGTAATGTACCATTTTTTCCCTTTCACTTGGGCCTTATTGGGTTGCAAACTGATGGGCCTTGGCTGCCGATTTTCCCCTTTCTCCTTACTTAGATTGGGCCCAAATCATTAAGTAAGATGTGATGTATTTGGGCCCTTTTCCTATTCTTATTGGGATGTAAATATTTTCCATTTACGATGCTAAAATGTGGGCTAAAGTTACACCCTTAACACGGGCTTTGTTAATTATTGGACTTGGACAAATTCGGTGTCGGGCCTCGTCTCCGTCTAGCTAGCAAATTTAAACTAAGCAAGTAGGTAACTTACCTGCTAGCTTCCTAAGTCCTACAGGAACCTCAATGCTCTCACTTTGTTTAAGGTCGCGATCTCCACAATTTGATTTAAAACTTGTATACACTCGACCTCTCAAGCGTTAGACGCACATATCGCCCTCTAATATGAGATTCAAGCACTTTTAAAAATAGGCGCTAACTAGACAAAAACATATCATGTTTCATATGCATAATACAAGTATATGTAAGGTGTGGGGTATTACAGCGGACCTGAGTAAATTTTGCCCAGTTATTTTTCTTGCGGTGCAAGGCTTTTACATCTTAAGCCTAAGTGTCCCCAAACGTGAATATAGATATACCTAGCCATTTTTTGCCCTCACATCATTCTAAACATTCCCGAACACTCATTCAAACACTTAGGCAATATTTTACTCCTATACTAAAGTCTAAAAACCCTCTCTAGATCTAAGGATTTCTTCTCAAGCTTCAAGTCTATATCTCCAAAGCTAGGGTATGTGGGTTCCTTTCACCCTTGATGCCCAAGCTTCCTTTTCTTAAATATTACATGACTTAAAGTTGATTTACTCATGTGTCTTATTTATTATGAAATTCACTGCACATTATGTTGGGATTTATGAAATTGTAGTTGTTTTGCTATGTTTGGGGCCATGAATCTAAGGTTTATGGTGAGGATTGATGAATGGTCTTGATGTATATTGTTTGAGGGTGTCACTAAGTGTCTAATCATGCGTTTACACTGATTTTTCTATCATGATTTCACTCTTGAATTGCATGGTTTTACACTAGCATTACACACCCTCTAAGTGTTTGATAAAATATCGGGTTATGGATTCTTGAGGAATTAAAGGTCCTATGAAAGAAATGTATATATGTGTTGAATTCATGAAAAGTGTTTATGGTGTTTCAAGTTGATGGCCTTGTCGAGGGGGTGTCAAGCCTCGGTGGCCTTGTTGAGGGGGTATCAAGCCTCAATCACCTTGCCTAGGGGGTTTCAAGCCTAAGTTACCTTGTTGAGGGGGTGCCAAGCCTCAATCAACTTATTGAGGGGGTGTCAAGCCTCGATTTCCTTATTGAGGGGACACCAAGCCTCAATTATCTTGTCAAGGGATGGTATGCCTGTACTACCAATTGAGGGATATGTACCTCAATCACCCTTTCAAGGGAAGGTGTGCCTTGGAGATTGAGTAATAGATTGTTTGGTCTATAATAATGGTCTATTCCTACATATGCATTAAGTTCTATAGAAGCATAAGAGTTCACTTGCATGTTTTACTTCAAACATGGATCATGCATGTCATGTTCCTATTACACTTATCCCTTTTTTTATGACTATGCATTTCGATTATATTGCCTATCTCTTATTGCATTGCATCCTACATACTTAGTACATTCATATGTACTAACACATACTCTATGCCTACATGATGTCACCATATAGGAATCGGAGCACCACTTAATCATCATCCTCCTCCACGTGGCTAGTACAATATCTCTCAAGCTATTTGGTGAGTCCTCAATTCCGTGGACAATGTCTTGGCCTTATGTTATGTATTAAGACACTTTCCTTTGATGTGTTGCTATGACTAAGAGGGGGAGCCGAGGGGGAGCCCGGTTGCTTGTCTTGGTCCCCCTCTCCTATCTATGTAATAAGGTGTTGTTCGAACATTATGATGTATTGATGCAATACTCATTTGAGCTTACTATGTTTCTATGATATGAATGATGTCCCTTAGTCCTACATCCCCTTTTTATTACTCTTGTTGTTGTTTTAAAAGCTTCCGCGACAAAGGATGTGTAATGATATGTTAAGAGGCTTCTTTGGGGTTCCTTCGAGTTTCCTATTCTACGTGTCACGTCTAGGCCCTAGGCTTGGGTCGTGATACTTAAACTTTATATACTTATTAAATTGAAGTTTAGGAGTTTATATACTTAGAAAAATCCAACTTTTGCACTTTAGAAATGTAAATTATTATATATTAGGATATTAATTAAATTTTAAATAGATGTAAACTTTAAGTTGAATGTAATTTAGAACTTGAAGTTTATACACTTGTTAAATTGAAGTTTAGCACTATATATACTTAGAAAAATTCAACTTATATACTTTTAACTTAAATTATTATATTTTGGGATATTAATTAAATTTTAAGTAGTTGTGAACTTTAAGTTGAATATAATTTAGAACTTGGAGTTTATATACTTATTAAAGTGAATTTTAATACTTTATACTTAGAAAAATTTAACTTATGCCCATTTGAAAGTTGAGTTACTATATTTTAGGATATAAAGTAAACTTTAAGTAGTTGTGAACTTTAAGTTGAATATAATTTATAACTTGGAGTTTATATAATTGTTAAAGTGAATTTTAGTACTTTTATACTTAGAAAAATTCAACTTATGCCCATTTGAAATTGAGAATGTGTTAGATGTGGCGTACCAAAATGATATCATACTTGTTTAACAATAAGTTAATGTTGAGTTGGAAACCACACTGGAACATCCTCAACACATACTAGAAGAGGTGTCTGATGATGAATTTGTAATATCAAACATTGAGAAAGAAGTAAATGAGGAATATGAATTATTTGAGGAGGAGGAATTGGAGGACAATGAATATGAAACAACAGATGAGGAAGAATTGGTGGATGATGAAAATGAAAGAAGCGAGGAGGAAAAGAGCGATGCATTATAACTAGTATGTACATTATTTATCGTGCTAACATTATATTTATTTAAATAATTTGACATATCGATTTATTACTTTACATGCAGATGTCATCTAGTGGTGATGATTATAGACCTCGAGATCATCTTGGGGAAAGTAGTTCTAGCATGGGTAGGAAGAAAAAGAGTAGGATACATATCGATCCTAGGGATATTCCAGGACAAATTTCCTCTGCCCCTAATCTCTACAGATGCCAAACTACTTCTCCTACCATTGAGGTTGTTCCATTTGGGACTATGGATCTTCTGACTTCCCAAAGTCAGTTTCGAAGAACACGTGGTGCTTCTTCCTTATCACAGCTCAGGTTCACTTCATATGACCATACCATCCCACTAACCACAGTGACTGATCCACGACCTCACAAATTATCATCTTCGGGTACACCATCTCATGGTGCTCAGTCTCCCTCATCTTAGTTTCCTCACTTATCATCCCTCAGACTTAGAGAATCTAGTGATAAGGCTATCACTCATCCATTGTCTAAGCATAATGTGCATCCTTTGTGATTAGCTTCACCTGCTTCTACTGCTACTCTCGAGGTAGCACCAGATGTCACAAGGTTAGCTCCTGGCCAACGAAACAAGCTTAGGAGAGTTTTAATAGTGCCTGATGGAGTCTCGTAAGTTTTTCTTATATTTATTTATTTATTGTTACATTCTAAATATTCATGAACTAATATGTTTATTATATGTCTATCAGGTGGCATCCATCGAAGGATGCTACTAGAGCCTTACAGGAGAGTTTTAGGAGGTTGTGTAATGAGCCCTATCACTCCTGGGGGAGATTCCATACAGATTCATTAGGCCATATTTAATGAGTTTAAGGTATACAATTAGTTTACATATTTATTTTAAGTTAAGTTTATTATTTATAGTATACCTTATCTAACTAATTCTCTAACATTGTTCTTCTTATTTGTCCGGACTATGTGTACTTGGGACAAAAAGTACAATATGTTCATTGAGACCACATTGAGAGGAGATAAAGCACCAGACTATCTAGCTGGCTCAAGAAATCACGGTATGATGGAAAGCCCGAGGGTTGGTTGCAACCATACATATATGAGGAGTTGCATTAGTATTGGGACACTGACAAATCTAAATCTTTGTCTGACCAAGCAACAAAGGCTAGAGGGAATATGAAGGGTGACTTGTTGAACACCATAGGTGCAAAGCGTGTCGGGACTATTTCTCGAGAGATGGTAAAATTCTTAAATTTAAATTTTAAATTTATAATCTTAATATTTTTTTATTAAATATTATTTTATTAATTATATTATTAATTTTTTATAAGAGCAAGAAATGGGATGGTTTCCATTTCAGCATATGGTTTTCAAGAGAAATCATATTAGAAAGAAGGACAATGAGTCAAACCCGGATGTGCGAGTCAAGCCAAGGGTCGAACAAGCTTATGTAAGCTTCTTAACACTTCTATATATATATCTATATATTCTAACTCAGAATTATATTTGTAATATACAGCAAGACTATGAGCGATATTTTTGAGAGCTTGGAGATGATGTCCAACTTACGCCTGAACTATCCGATCAAATTTGGAATGAGAAAGTAGTTGGTGGGAGCCACAAAGGTTGTATATATGGGATGGGCTCTAAGAATAACATATGATGAATCCAATCAGGTTTGGAAGGCATTTGCTCCTCAAGACAAGCCAAGGCCCTTAACCAGGTTCAGTTGGCTGCCATGTCTCAGAAAATAGAACAACTTTCAAGTGCATTCGCAGCTTCTGAGGAAAGGAGGGTTGAGCAATAAAAAGAAGTTGTACAAATCAAAGAAAAAGTGTTCAACCTGGCCCATAGGCCAGTACCACTTCCGTCCACTCCCGAATATGAAGAAAGTTATAATGATGAGTTTGTTGAGAATAGTCCTTAGGTGTTTTGAAAAATTTAGTTATGTTTGGACACTTTAATTATATTTTGGACACTTTAGACTATTTTGATCAACTTTATGTATGTTTAAAACATTATAATTGTTGAATTTTATTCATTTTTAATATCTAAGCTTGGTGTTATATATTATTTTGTATGTTGAACTTGTTGTTATTACTGTTAGATAGCTTCTTTGGAGTAGAATTGGATTGTTTTTTATATTGCAGGTGGGAAGCAGAAATTGCAGGTTTTTGCTATAAAAAAATGCAGATAAAGTATCGGACAAGGTCCCTATGTCCGTCGCTTTTCTGCAATTTTCTTTTAAAAAATTTCAAGAAAAGCGACGGACAGGGACCTTATGTCTGTCACTCTTTTAAAATTATTTTAATTTTTTTTAAAAAAAAAGGACAGATAAGGACCCCATGTCACTCGCTTTTTAAAATTTTTTAAAAATATTTGTTAAAAAATATTATTTTGAAAAAGCGACAAACAGGGACCTCATGTCCATCAATTTTTAAAAATTTTTTAAAAAAGAGACGGACAGGAACTCTATGTCCGTCACTTTTTTTAAAAAAAGATTATTAAGAAGAGTGACACAGTCCATTTCTTTTCAAAAAGCATCAAGCAAAAAAGTGACGAAACAGACTGCATCGCTTTCCCATCGATTTTGACGAAAAAAGTGATGCCAGTCCATCACTTTTGTCTGTCATTTTTGAAGAAGTTTTTAGTAGCAGGGCAGTGGTCAGGAACATGGCTTGTGCATGGAGGGCCACCAAGCCTAAAATTCTTCCTTGAGCCACATGAACCCATGCATAAGGCCAAGGTCACCCCATAGATGCCCTCATGTCTTGTGGACCTCTCACAGCTCGTGGGAGTGTCCATAGAGTGTCACCTTGTTCACAAACTTCTGGAAACTTGATTTTAAGCATCAAGGTCTCTCGAGGTCTGGGTCATTACACCTTCTCCCCCTTGGAAACATTTATCCTCGAATGATCTAGAACATGGATTGAAAGGCTACACTTGAAAATGAAACATTTCAAAATGAAGACACATTGCATAGCTCATCACTTGGAAATCATAAAATCATGAGAACTTAAGTCAAAACATAATTTAAACCATTTTTGTGCACATGTATGCATGTCATGTCATGAAACTTAAGGGTTAAAGATTAGGACCATTTAGAATAGGAAGAACCTAATATCTTAGGCTTGAGTTGATCGGAAAATATAGGGATATTACCTCATCATGTTCGACTCCACCTCCCATGTAGCACTCTCCATATGCTAATTCCTGCAAAGCACATTAACCGAATCCACATCCTTTTTGTAAAGCTTTTTACTTACCTATCTAAATTTAAACTGACACTTCTTCATAAGTCAAGTTCTCCTCAACCTCAATACCTTCCAAAGACATAATCATACTAGGATCACCAATCAACTTTCTCAACATTGACACATGGAAAACTGGGTGAATAGAACTCATATCCAAAGGAAAATCCAACCTATAGGCTACCTTGCCAATCTTCTCAACTATCCCATAAGGACCCACATATCTGAGGCTTAACTTTCCCTTTTGACAAAATGCATTACACCCTTCATAGGAGAAACCTTCACATATACCTAATCACCGACGAGAAACTAAAGATCCCTCTTTCTAACATCCGAATAAAACTTCTAATGACTTTGAGCCATCTTTAACCTTTTCCTAATCAACTTTACTTTTTTCATGGCCTCGAACACCAAATCTAGGCCACCCATCTCACCCAACTCAAACCATTCCATTGGGGACCTACACATTCTCCCAAATGAAGCCTCAAATGGTGCCATAACAATGCTAGCATGAAAATTATTCTTGCAGGAAGACTCGATAAGTGCTAGATGATCATCCCTATTTCCCTTGAATTCCAACACACAAGACCTCAACTTGTCTTCCGAAGTTTGAATTGTCTTTTCGGCTTGTCTATAGATTTGAGGATGGAAAGCAATGCTTAATTTCACCTTGGTGCCAAGCTCTCTTTGAAATGATTTTCAAAAGTGAGAAGTAAATTAGGCTCCATGATATGATATAATAGACATAGGCACACCATGCATTCTAACCAACTCTCAGATATCCAGCCTTGCATAATCTTCGGCATTGAAAGTATTCTTAACCAGTAAGAAATAAGATGATTTATTCATCCTATAAACAATAACCCAAATAGAATCAATTGCTTCTGGGTATGGGGAAATTCAACCACAAAATTCTTATTCACATCTTCCGACTTCCAAGTAGGATCTTGAGCCAAACTACCACGACATTGATGTTCAACCTTCACTTGTTGACAATTAGGACACTCGGATACGTACTTAGCTATGTCCTTCTTCATATTATGCCACCAATACAATTCCCTCAAAACATATTATTTTTTTGGTGGATCCCGGATGAATAGAGTAACAAGAGTTGTGGGCTTCATTCATGATCACCTCCCTAATACCATCAATATTTGGAACACACAATTGGTCTTGATAGAAAAGTACACCATCTCCCTCTTGGGAGAAAACCTCCACCTTCTTTTCGAAAACCAATTTCTTCAGCTCAACTAATGACGGGTGCAACTCTTGTTTTGCCTTGACATCCATAACTACAAAAGACTCATCCTCATTCTAAACATGAATGCCACCATTATTAGATTAAGCCAACCTAACACCCAATCTAATCAAACATCTTTTACCAACTCTTTCTGAATTGACCTAAAAAGTGCCCGAAAATGTCTTAGAAATGCCCAGAATCATAATTTTCATATATCTCAAAACTCGTGCGTGATATCGAAAATACGACTTCATATTCTCTTTCAGGGGGCAAAATTGAATGGGAAATGAGTTTAACCCGAACTTTAGAACAACCGTAGCAAAATCTAAAATTTCAAAGTGAGCTGGAAACAGTTTAAGTGAGCATTCCTTCCGTGGCACACACTAGTGTTAAAATTGTCCTGATTTTGACTTCGGTCCAAGACTTTTAAGTCTTGGACCTACGTGTTTTCACACGAGAAAACACCTATACTTAGCCATATTTTGCCTTCATATCATACAATATATTCCTCAATACTCACTAAAACACTTAGTCTTATATTTCTCTCAAAATTCAAATGCCAAAACCTTATCCGGATCTTAAGGTTCTCCTTCAAGCTTCAAGTCTCCATCTCCAATCTTCATCAAGTTCATCTCCAAAGTTAAGGTATGTGGGTTTCTTTCATGGGTTCCTTTCACCCATGATGCCCAAGCTTTCTTTTCTTAAATATTGCATGATTTAAAGTTTATTTACTCATAGGTCTTATTTATTATGAAAACCACTGCACACTATCTTGGGGTTTATGAAATTGTGACTATTGTACTATGTTTTGGACTATGAATCTAGGATCTATTGTGGGATTTGATAAAGGGTTTTGATGTATATTGCTTGAGGTTGTTACCAAGTATCTATTGAAGGATTTACATTGAATTTTCTAGCATGATTTTACTCTTGAATTGCATAGTTATACACACCCTCTAAGTATTTGATAAAATGTCTGGTTATGGTTTCTTGAGGAGCTGAAGGTCCAATGCATGTCTTATGTGTCGAATGACTAATTGATGATGAAAGTAATGAATGTAAGTAATGACTATATGATGATGATAGGAATGTTTAGGTAAGTTGCTTTCACGAAGGAGTACCAATGGTGTTGCAAGAAGATTGTTAGGTTTCCATGTTTGTTATGCTCTTGAGAAAATGGAAAAGGTCTTACCTTGTTGTTTGAAATGTAATTTTGTAATGAGCTAATTCTATGATCCCTACCGAAAAGGCCATGCCATAAGGTAGAAAGACTAATAGTTCCAACCAAAAAGATCATATTGTAAGGTATAGATCCCCCTACTAAAAGGCCATGTCGTAAGGTATTATAACTAATAGTTCCTACCGAAAAGATCATATCGGAAGGTATCGACACCCTATCGAAAAGGTCATGTCCTAAGGTAGAATAACTAATGTCTTCCACCGAAAAGATCATATCGTAAGGTGTGGACATTCTATCAAAAAGGCCATGTTATAAGATACAAACAATCACGGCTCCTACCCAAAATATATTATCGTAAAGTAGGGGATTTCTTATACTACCTACTAAAAAGACTATTTTGTATAGTAGGGCTATTGGTAACACTCTTCAAAAAGGTAAAACGTTATACCATAAGGTGAGTGGGGGCCATTTGGTCCATTTCATGAAGATTGGTAAGAAAGGTTTGAGTATGTATTCCATAATGAGTTACATTCCTTGATCATGATTTACAAGCATGTTTTACCTTAAACATTGTTCATGCATGTCATGTTGCGAATGTACTATCTCTTACTATGATTATGCATTTTGATTATTGTCTATCTCTTATTGCATTGCAACCTACATACTTAGTATATTCCAATGTACTAACGCATACTCTATTGATACATGATGTCACCATGTAGGAATCGGAGGCACGCTGGAGCATCTCCACCCACGTGGCTATCACGATTTCACTCAAGCTTATTGATAAGTCCTCCATTTTGGGGGCATTACTTATGATCTCTTGCTATGTATTATACTATCTTTCTTTTATGTATACTTTAACTATGAGGGTGAGCCCAGTTGCTTGTCTTGGCCCCCGCTAACTATCTATGTTTAGAGGTTTTATTGGATATATTATGTATCTATGCTATGAGTCTTGACTCACTTGTTCTTGATATCTATAATATGGAAGTTTACACTTAGCCCCACTTCCCCTTGATTATGCTTATCTCTTATTGTCATTTTTATTGCTTTCGTGACCAAGGATGTGTAATGATATGCTATGAGGCTTGTTTGTGGTTCCTTTGGCTTCCCCATTCACCGGTCACGTCTAGGCCATAAGCTTGGGTCATGAAAAAGGTGGTATCATAACACCAGGTTGTTAGATCCTCGAAGTCCAACATACCACGTTGATTTGAGTCCTATTTATGGTTGTGTTGTGCACTACAACTATGAGTAGGAGGCTATGAGATGTTTTAGGAGATGTTTCCCTTTTTTATATTCTAAGTCGTACTATTGAGTTGAAGTAAGTTTTCCCCCCCAGCAATTATTCTTTACCATGCGAGTTGATCATGCCTAATATAAGAGGAGGAAGGGCACGCACTCCCGAGGGACAACCAGCTAATGGAGAGCTTTGGGAGGCTCTCTCTTTACTGCACAAGTTGTGGCCAACCACGCCACTCAAGGTGCCTAAGTCCATAATGCTCCTACACCAGCTTCTCGGGTGAGAGACTTCTTGAGGATGAGCCTACCTGGAGTTCTATGGGTCAAGAGTGGATGAAGACCCATAAGATTTTATTAATGAGGCTTATAAGGTATTGGCAATAATAGGTGTTAGATCGGAAGATAAGGCGAAGTTGGCGGCCTACCATCTCAAAGGGGTAGCAGAAACATGGTATAATAAATGGAGGGAGGAGAAGGGAGTCCATAATGTGGTTCTATGGGAAGAGTTCAAGGTGGCTTTTCTTAATCAGTTCTTTTTTCTTGAGCTTAGGGAATCCAAATTGGTAGAATTCATGAATTTGAGACAAGGGTGTGTGAGCGAGTGTGCCCTCAAGCTCAACCAACTCTCTAAGTATGCTCCTTACTTGGTTGCCTACCCAAGGGCTAGGATGAACAAGTTTGTGATGGGTGTCTCTGACTTGGCTAATGAAGAATGTCGGTTCGCTATGTTGATTAGAGATATGGATTTGTCCCTCTTGATGACTTATGTCGAGTAAATAGAGAGGGATAAGTTGAGAAAATAAAGATGTAATAAGGCCAAGAGGGCTCGATTGGATGGTGGCTCCCAAGGTCTAGGATCCGACGATGCTCCAAGCTAGAGGGTTGTTAAGAATGGGGCACCAAACCTAAGGCCCCAAGGAGATGATGGGGTGACTCGTCCTAGATTCCCAAAGTGTGGAAGGAAACATGGTGGTGCATATTGAAGGAACATGGGTATATACTTTGGATGTGGGAAATGGGCCACAAAATTTCGGATTGCCTATATACTCAAAATAAGGTTAAAGGTAGTCATGTTGATCAAGGGGATACTCCAAGACATAATGGGTTCTATGCTCATCAAAGGAAGTAAGAGATAGATGAGACAGCCAATGTTACTACCGATATGTTAAAGTTTCCTTAACTTAGGGGTGTGTGCATTGTTGGGTCCGGGTGCCACTATTTCCTTCATTATTCTTTTGTTGTTTGTAGCCTTCTTGTGTTTATCCCAAGTGCTATGTCAATCTCTTGGTGATTATAGCTTTGTTGAGTCTATTGTTGCTAGAATGTTGGTAAGTATTGCTTCGCGGTCATATGGTGTCTAGGTCTTGCCTTGTGATTTTGTTGGATTTGATGTGCTGAGTTTGAGATCACACTTAGAGTGGATTGTTTGCATGAATGTTGTGTCTCCATGGATTGTAGGTCTCATAGAGTTATATTCTAATTCCCTAATCACCCGTCTTTAAGTGGTAGTGGAGGGGTAAGTCCATCTCTTGTTTTAGGGTACAATTGATCTTCAAAGGATTGCATTTATCATCTTGTAAGAGTTAGGAGTATTGAGCCTGAGTTATCTCTATTGGGCTGTTTTCGGTGACCAATGAGCTATTGAATGTCCTTTCCGGTATGTTGTATTAGGGGTAGTGTCTTTTGGTTGACTTATGCACTGGTCATGTCTATAGGTCTCATGAATAGGGTCTTTAATCCCTACCTTATTATGATTGTGGTGGTTCTTGGTGATGATGAGTTGATTGCTTCCGGAAGTGAGGAGAGCTTGTGAGTCATGTGAGGGTGATGTTGTGAATTTGGAGGAGGTGAGGTTGCTTAATAATTTTCGAAAATGGAGACCTTTGGGTGGAAAGAAGATAGTTCGAGGAGTTCACCAATTGACTACGTTGGATGAGGTTGAGAGTGGTGGTGTAAGGGCTTTGATGGTTCCAAATCTTCTATGGTTGAAGGGATCTAGTAAAATAAGCCTTTGATTTCTGTCTTCAAAGAGTTGTAGGTATTGAAGGATGGTTGAGTGGAGGTTGTCTCCCAGGGGGAGATGGTGACATTAACTACTAAGTGGCTTGTGTCTGTGTTAGAGTTGATTGACAATCCTTTCATTATTCCTTATTGCTAGTGATATTTGGGCTATGTGGGTCTATTGGTGCTAGAAAGGCTTATAAGGGTTGCTTCATGTTCTTATTACATAAAGTCTTGTCTTATGATCTTGGCGGAATTTGGTTTGATAGATTGGACGTCTTGAGGTGGTTTATGGTACAAGTGGGTTATGTGTGATTAAGGTTGAGAAATGAGTTTAGGGTTGTGAATCCTTTTAGAATGTAGAGGGAGGTTGGTAAAGCTGCATAAGGATTAATTAACCTAGAGATATGGTTGCAGTTTGTCTGGTTCTTCAAGCTTTTAGGTTGAGGGGATGTGTTGATGATTCTAGTGTCAAAGAACTCTTTGAGGTTGTGGGTGTTGTTGAGGATAAGTTGACTTAGGAGAAGGTCCCAGTGGAGGTATTGGATAGAAGGGTGGAAAAGTTGATTGATAAGGATGTGGTGTTCGTTAAGGCTCTTGGGAATATTCATCTAGTTGAAAGAGTCTCTCGGGGAGCGTGCATGGAGAAACAAATATGTATCTCTTCCATTTCTATTCAAGCTTATGATGACATGTCAAGTTCTTTCATGATTCCAAATCTTATGTTTCATCCCCTATGTCATTCATATGCATTCATGTTTAAGTTGGCAAGATTATGATGATTTTACACTTACATTGAGATTTTGAAAATAGTGTTTTAAAGTGTATTGTTGCATTCATGTTGGGTCTGATCTCTTTATGATTACTCTTCTCTTGTACATTTCTTTGAAATTTGAGGATAAATATTTCCAAGGGGGAGATATTTAAACGGCCCAAAAAGTGACCAAAAATGTGCCTCAGAAATGTCCGGAATTGTAATTTCTATATATCTCAAAATCCATGCGTAATATCGAAATCCGACTTCATATTCTTGTTTAGGGAAAAAAATTGAGCGGGAGATAGGTCTAACCCGAATTTTAGAGTAACCCTAGCAAAATTCAAATTTTCATAGTGAGCTGAAAAACAATGTAACTACGTGTTCCTTCTACGACACGCACTAGTGTTAAAATTGTCCTGATTCTTGACTTCATTCCAAGACTTTTATGTTTTGGGCCTAAGTGTTCCCACATGAAAAAACACTTATACTTAGCCATATTTTTCCTTCATATCATACAAGACATTCCCCAATACTCACAAACACATTTAGTCTTATATTTCTCACAAAATTTAAGTGTCAAACCTTCATCCGGATGTTAAGGTTCTCCTTCAAACTTCAAGTTTCTATCTCCAATCTTCAGCAAGTTCATCTCCAAAGCTATGGTATGTAGATTTCTTTCATGGGTTCCTTTCACCCATGATGCCCAAGATTCCTTTTCTTAAAAATTGTATGATTTAAAGTTGATTTACTCATGGGTCTTATTTATTATGAAAACCACTGCACACTATGTTGAGGTTTATGAAATTGTAACTATAACTATGTTTTTGGCTATAAATAAAGATCTATTATAAGATTGGATGAAGAATTCTGATGTATATTACTTGAGGGTGTTACCAAGTATCTATTTAAGGTTTTACATTGAATATTCTAGCCTGGTTAGACTCTCGAATTGCATGGTTTTATACTAGCACTGCACCCTCTAAGTGTTTGATAAAATGTCTGCTATGGCTTCTTGAGGAATTAAAGGTCCAATGCATGTGTTATGAGTTGAATGACTAATTGATAATGAAAGTTATGTATGTAAGTGGTGACTATATGATTATGATAGGAATGTTTATATGAGTTACTTTCATGAAGGAGTGCCTATGGTGTTGCACGTAGATTGTTGAGTTTTCATATTTGTTATGCTCTTGAGAAAATGGAAAAGGTCTTACCTTGTTGTTTGAAATGTATTATTGTGATGAGCTAGTTCTATGATCCCTACCAAAAAGGCCATGTCGAATGGTAGAAAGACTAATAGTTCCTACCGAAAAGATCATATCATAAGGTATGGATCCCCCTACTGAAAAGGTCATGATGTAAGGTAGAATAACTAATAGTTCCTACTGAAAAGATCATATCGTAAGGTATGGACACCCTACCAAAAAGGCCATGCTGTAAGGTAGAATAACTAATGGTCCACTAAAAATATCATATCGTAAAGTGTGGACATTCTATCGAAAAGGCCATCTCATAAGATAGAATGAATCATGGCTCCTACCCAAAAGATTTTATCGTAAAGAACGTCTTATACTACCTTCTAAAAAGACTATGTCATATGGAGGGGTATCAGTAACAATCTTCAAAAAGGCTACCCCATTAGGAGTGGGGGGCATTTGGTTCATTTCATGAAGATTGGTAAGAAAGATTTGAGTATGTATTCCATAATAAGTTACATTCCTTGATCATGATTTACAAGCATGTTTTACCTTAAGCATTGTTCATGAATGCCATGTTGCTAATGTACTATATCTTGCTATGATTATGTATTTTGATTATTGCCTACCTCTTGTTGCATTGCATCCTATATACTTAGTATATTCAAATGTGCTAATGCATACTCTATGCCCACATGATATCACTATGTAGGAATCGAAGCCCACTTGAGCATCTCCTCCCACGTGGCTAGCACGGTTTAACTCAAGCTTGTTGCTGAGTCCTCCATTCAAGGGATGTTACTTATGATCTCTTGCTCTGTATTATACTATCTTTTTTTTATGTATACTTTAACTATGAGGGAGAGTCCGGTTGCTTGTCTTGGCCCCCACTAAGTATCTATGTTTAGAAGTGTTGTTGGATATGTTATGTATCTATGCTATGAGCCTTGTATCTCTTGTTCTTGATGTCTATGATATGGAAGTTTACCCTTAGCCCCTCTTCCCCTTGATTATGCTTATCTCTTATTGTCATTTTTATTGCTTCTGCGACCAAGGATGTGTAATAATATGCTATGAGGCTTGTTTGGGGTTTCTTTGGGTTTTCCATTCACCGGTTACGTCTAGGCCCTAGGATTGGATCATGACACTTTCTTTCCCTCATCAACATGGTCACACTACCATAGATAGCCTACTAAGAGATCGACTACAACATTTTCCTTACTAGGATGATATTGAACACTCATGTCATAATCTTTAAGAAGTTGCAACCACCTTCTTCGCCTTAAGTTAAGATCTCTCTAGGTGAACACATTTTGCAAACTCTTACGATCAATGAACACATCAACATGAACCCCATATAAATAATGTCTCCAAATCTTCAAAGCAAACACCATGGCCACCAACTCAAGATCATTAGTCGGATCATTTTGTTCATGCACCTTCAATTGCCACGATGCATAAGCTATCATCTTACCATGTTGCATGAGCACACAACTCAACCTAATCCAAGAAGCATCACAATACATCACAAATCTAGCTAAGCCACCTAGTAAGGTAAAAACAAGAGCTGACGTAAGCTAATCCTTCAAAGTTTGAGAACTCTCCTCACACTTATCCGACCATATATGCTTGGCTATCTTTTGAGTTAACTTAGTCAATAGAGATGCATTGGGTGAGAAACCTTCAACAAATCTCTGATAATAACCAACCAACCCAAGAAAACTCCGAATACCAAAAAGAGTCAATGGTCTAGGCCAATTCTTCTCGGCCTCAGTTTTTGGGTCAACCTTAATGCCATTATCGGATACCACATGACCATGAAAAACTACTTCACCTAACCAAAACTCATAGTTACTAAACTTGGCAAACAATTGCTTCTCCTTCAAAGTTTGAAGAACCAACTTCAAATGATCCATGTGCTCTAACTCACTTCAGCAATAAATCAGAATATCATCGATGAAGACAAACACAAAACTGTCAAGAAATTGCTTGAACACCTAATTCATAAGATCCATAAACACATTTGGAGTAATAGTCAAATCAAAGGACATCACCACAAACTCAAAGTGTATGCGTCTAGTTTGAAAAGTTGAATCAAGATATCACACTCATTGACCCTCAACTGATGATAACTTGACTGGTGGTCAATCTTTGAGAAATAGGTAGCTCCTTGAAGTTGATCAAACAAGTTGTCAATCCTTGGCAACAGATATTTATTCTTGATGGTCACTTTATTCAATTGTCTATAGTTAATAAACATTCAAAATGATCCATCCTTCTTTCTCACGAATAATACAGGGGCATCCCAAGGTAATATACTTTGTCTAATAAAGCCTTTCTCCAACAAATCCTGCAGCTGATCCTTCAACTCCTTTAATTTAGATGGTTCCATACAATAAGAAGGAATAGAAATAGGCTGAGTATCTGGAAGGAGATCTATGCCAAAGTCTACATTCCTTTCGGGAGAAATACCAAGCAAATCATTTGGAAAAACATCGAGAATCACATTAACCATAGGAATTGACTCATAAGTTGGTGACTCATTCTCTATATCTCTAATCCTCACAATATGCTAGATGCACCCTTTAGAAATCATCTTCCGGGCATTGAGATAAGAGATAAATCGACCCTTAATAGCAGAATCACTATCCTTCCACTCAAGAACAGGCTCATCCAGAAACTGGAATTTGTATTTTCGGGTACTACAATCTATAAAGGCATATGAAGCAAGCAACCAATCCATCCAAAGAATAATATCAAAATCAAACATCTCAAGTTCAACAAGGTCACATGGAAGGACTTTATGCAAGACCCAAACATAACAACCCTGATAGACTCTTTGGGCAACAATAGACTCACCCATGGGACTATAGACTAAGAAGGGATCCCTCATGATTTCATGACTCAAACCAAACTTGTCAGCCAAAATATGAGTAACAAAAGATAAACTTACACTCGGATCAAGCAAAGCATAAGCATCAAAATCAAAGACTTTTAACATACCAATCACTATATTCGGAGTCTCCTCTACTTCCTGTCGAGCATGAAAAGCATAGAACATGTTATTTTTAGGGGCCACCACCTTAAGGAACCCTCGTTTGGACTTGATTACCTTGAGTAACTTGACCCTGATCCTCCTTGGAAGCTTTAGGATAGTCAGCAACTTATGGCCCATATCACCACACCCAAAGCAAGCACCTGAACCTCTCAAGAATGCACCTGAGTGATTCTTCCACACTTGCCATGCTAAGGAGGTAATGGTCCACCTCTAACCTATTCCTTGGGAGGAGGCACTCTACTATTAGGAATCCTTACATTTGAACCTTGGCCCTGTTGGAAGTGATCGTTTTCCACCACCACTCCTAGAGTTGGAGAACCAACCATATTAACAGGCACTTTTAGAATCATTCATCTTACTCTCCTTGAGTTTTTCTCCCTCGATCTGTTTTGCATTAGTCATGAGCCTAGAACTGTTCATCTCTCTAATAAGCATAGCCATTCGACAATCTTTCACAACCAAATCAGATATTCCAGAAATAAACTTGTTCATTCTTGCACGGCAGTCAGCCACTAACATAGGAGCATACTTTGAGAGCTTTGTGAACTTGAGGGTGTATTCCATCACACTCATACCACCCTTCTTAAAGTTAATAAATTCAACCATTTTGGCCTGCATAAGATCATGAGGAAAGAAATGGTCCAGAAAAGCAAACTTAAATTTATCCCAACCAACCCCATTATCACTAACCCTCTTCATTTACCACTGGGTATACCATATTTGAGCTACATTCTTCAACTGATAAGCTAGTTCAGCCTTCTATTCTAAAGTCACCCCCATAATAGTCAACACCTTAGAGAGTTCATCTATAAACTCCTGGGCATCCACATCATCTTTTGAACCATAGAACTCTAGATGATTTAGCTGGGTGAAATCTCTCACTTTAGTAGTTGAGTGGGGGCATAAGGAGGATGATTAGCATGCTTATCCTAGTTGATCATCACTTGAGCAAGCATGGCATCAATAGTCTAGAATTTGTCATGAGTCACTAGCTCCCCATAGGATCTTGAGGGACTTGCTCCTCATTAATCGGTCCTAGCCTAGGTAGAAGGGCTCTTCTTGGAGGCATCTTTTGAAAGGCATCAAGGTCGTTGTTAGAGTTAGGAAGCTTTAAGATAGGTTTCATAGCACGACAAAAGAAATGACCAAGCGATACAATTCCTAAAACACCATCATAGCCTCCCACTCATAGGTATAGTGCACTTCAAACCCATGAATAGGACTCTACTCGACATGGCATGTTGGGCTCTAAAGGCTATTTTAAAAGCTTAGTGCTTTGATACTGAACTTGTCATGATCCTAGCCTAGGGCTTAGGAGTGACATGCCTAATGAGAACCCAAGTGTTCCCAAACGAATCTCATAGAATCCATATACATGTCATTGATTTGGAAGCGCATGATTAACCAATAAACATATAGTTTTAAGGGGCGGTAAGTATTATTGACGTTATCGGGATGTCATAGGGATGAGGATTTGCATGGATTCACATAGCACATAGCACATAGCACATAATACATAAGAACTAAGGAACAGGTAAAAATGACTCACGCTATGGGGGTAGAAAGGACTTAGGACTCCACATTTCCACACCTCATAATGAACATATTATCATAATATCAACAATATGAGATAGGCATAGTCATAGTCTCCATAAGCAAATAGCATAACACATAACAAGCCCTTACATAGAGCTTTAATGATGTCCAACAATGCCTCTAGTTCATAGAATAGGACAGGGGCCAAGATATGTCCTGGCTCACCCTCAAAGTAAACACATAAAGTATCATAACATTAGAGGTAAATAAAAGGTGGTTTGTCATTGGATGATAGGACTCACCACAACTAAACTCTTTATCAATCAAGCTAGTCGTCAAGGGGTAAAATATGATAGTCTCTATCCCTTACATGGTTAGATCATGTTGACAAAAGAGTATGCATTAGTACGTATGAATGCACTAAGTATACGGGCATGCAATGCATATGATATGTAAACAACCTATAAGTCAATGTTAGATGATAAGAGCACAAATATATAAGAAGAAGTATATAGGAAAAAGTATAATTAATATCAACATGCTATGAAATCCATGATGCATAAACACCATAGTACTTAACCATACAGGGATGAGACCTCAACCAACATATAAGACCAAGCGAGCTATTACTTGGAATCCTGATGTTGCTTTTATACTGGAGAAAAGAGTGGGATACTTCCCAAAGGTAGCCCATACACTCACCTTATGGGAACAACACCCATTTCAGAAAGTACATTACCTTACGGGAACAACACCTATATCGAAAAGAATTTCTATAGTCATATCATAATAATCCACAAAGGGCATAATCATGAACCAATGTTTGGCACATAGTTATGAAACTTGAGGATTTATATCAGGACCCTTGGAGATAGTCCCCCTCACACAAGTCCACTTGGTGCTAAGTCATCATCCCATGAGAATACATATAAATATATGTGCTTTTAATAGGAGCATAAGTTTTTTCAAAACACAACAATGCATACTTAGGCTTAAAGGACAAATAACATATCATAATCATGAATATTCGGGCTAAAAAGTCAAATCATCCTTCAATTCATACTTGCATGCATAAGAATAGCTCATACATACTTATAAATGATGGTATAAACACCCATAAAAACTTAAAAGTCATATTATAGACAATATGTGATCACATGTCATGTCATAACCATACTTGCTTGAAATCATAGTCATAATCGTAATTGGGTCTTAACCCACATAATAAACTTTATGAAAACCAATGTCCATGCATGAATATTCCATGACTGAATGAAAGAATAGCATACATACTCAAAGCACATAGTTAAATCATCATAATATAATGAAATCATAGTAAATTCATGAAGAAAGCATCAATTAAAGCACATTTCAAACTACCCAAATATAGATTCAACATTTAAAAGGGACATGCATATTCAAACCTTCATAGTGTTGATGTAATTCAATATAATAGGGCTTACATTTTTTTAAAACATCAATTAAATACTATCATATCAATTTAATCAAATCAATACTAATTTAAAGGACTCATATTCAAAGTTAGCTTGAAATTCATAAATTACGAAGTAAGAAGTATTAGGGGTCTTCACGATTGAAAGGATCATGAATCAATCCCACATACCTTGAGGAATCTAGAAGAATTAAGATGGAATCGGATTGAAATGCAAACCTCCTTGAACTCCTAGCTTAAATCCCCAATCACAAGACTTGAAGAGAGAGTTTAGGAATTGAATTCTAGAGTTTGAGTGCGATGATAGTGAATGAGTGTAAAATGGTGAGAATAATCTGATTTAGGGGCTTAGGATAGGTTCCAATGTCCTAAAAGACCTTTAAAACAAACAAAATTACAAAAAAAAATCATTAATAAAGTGGACTTTAAAAAGTGTACAGGGGTCCCCATACGAATGCACCACATTCCGTGCAAAAGTGCACTGACCATACAAAGTGCCCATACAAATGCCTTCTTAGACATTTCGAAAAAATTAGGCTAAGGAAGCTTCCGCTGAAGGCTTCATGGTTTCTACAAAGGTTTACTTATCGTACAACGGTCCATACAAATGATTCAAGTTTCAAGACGATAATTACATACTTAGAGCAATATTTTGGGGATTCATGATTGAAAGGTATTATAAATCAATCAATCCCATGTGCCTTGAGAAATCTAGAAGAATTAAGATGCAATGCGCTTGAATTGAAAACCTTCTTGAACTACTAGCTTGAATCCCCAACCACAAGACTTGAAGAGAGAGTTTAGGTATTGAATTCTAGATTTTGAGTGTAATGAGAGCGAATAAGTGTAAAATGGTGTATAATTTGATTTATGGGCTTGGGATAGGTTCCAAGGTTCTAAAAGACCTTTAGAAGAAACCAAAATTACAAAATGATCAAAAATGCAGTGGACTTTAAAAGTGAATAGGGTCCCATACAAGTGCACCACGGTGCGTACTAAAGTGCACTGACCCTCAAAAGTGCCCGTACAAATGCCTTCTCAGACACTTAGAAAAATTTAGGCTAAGCACATTTTATTTGAAGGCTTCACAGTTTGTACATAGAGTCACTGATCGTACAATGGTTCGTAAATGTAACCCAAGTTTCGAGATGGTAATTTCATACTTAGAATAATATTTTGGGGGAGGGCTTCACAAGGTACCCCACCATGGCTCGTGGTTGATGTGCTGTCATAATACAACACTTTTGATGCCTAAGACATAAGATTGTATATGTTCCCAATGCGATTTTTATGGTTTTTATGTGTTTTTGTGTTTTGTGTTGCAGGAAAGCAAGTTGGCATGTCTTTGTGGAAAAATTGCAGAGTTGTTTTTTAGTGATTTACGAGACCCTCTACGAGTCGGTGAGGTAGTTTTGTGACAAATTCCAATAAAGGTTGAGATCTGAAGTTCAAGTCCACGAGACCTTTATACAAGTCGTAAAGCAATCTACGAGTCATATATATAGGTTTCGTGAATATTTCCAGAGAGGGATAATTTGAAGCAGTTGAAGCCTACGAGTGTGAAGTATGAGTCATAAATCTGTTTACGAGTCGTGAAGATAGTTTGCAGAAGTGAAGTCCAAGATCCCAAGACCAGATTACGAGACCTCGATTACGACTCATAGAAGACTCTACGTGTCGTAAAAAGGTTTTGTGGAGTCCGCCAACCAATTTTTCTATTTTATTAAGTACTTAATTTTAATTACTTTAAATAGTATATTTAGGTCATTTTTCATGGAGAGCCATCAGTTTCATTGTAACTAGGGTTAGAATACAATACTTAAAGAGAAAATTGAGAGAATACACTCGTGAATTAATTTTATCTTCAAATATTGTGATTCTCAATCAATATTGAGTTTCCTTGATTCTCAATAAGTGTTTAATTATGTTTTCTCAATTCATAATTTCTTCATCTACCCATAGCATGAGTAGCTAAATGCACAAGTTCGGGTTGTGGGAACCATGAAGATCTAACCAAATAAACTCGGATAATTTGCTATTCTTGGAATAAGTATTTGCTTGTATTAATCAATTCTCTTCGTTTTGCATGTTTTATAGTGGTGGCCAACACTAAAACTTGCGTAGTGTTACCTTTTCTAATCCAAGTGGTAATGAGTAGGAAAAGAGATTGATTAATAGGAATCAATGATGTTTTCCCATCGATTCCGGTAGACTTATGGAAGAACATGATCAAGGATGGCATTGAGTGGCTGACTAGATTGTTCAACGTTATTATGAAGACTGCCAAGATGCC
>JAOTQR010085159.1:0-19500 GCA_025774065.1 Solanum ossicruentum
TATATATGATATAATCTATATAAAGTCTTTCATTAGACCATACCTAATCCGAGGGGATAAGAGCCCGATTAACCAAGTTGGGGGTTTGTACTCATCAACCTTGTGAGGGGTTTGTACTTCGCCATTGTGGTGATAAGGTGTGATTATCATCAACCATGTGAGGGATTTATACCACACAACCACCAAGGAGTTTGCACCTTGAATAGCTAACTTTAAATCTACTACATATATGATATCCTGCGTAAGTATGAGTTACTTAAGCATATTTTACTTGAGCATTGATCATACATGTCGTATTGTTATATTATGCTTATTGCTTAATATTATGCATTTTTATTATGATGTCTATATATTATTGTATTTCATCCTACATACTTAGTACATTCAAACATACTAACACATACTCTTGCCTACATGATATCACCATGTAGGAACCAGAGCCCAAGTTGATTATCCTCCTCCACATGGCTAGTTTGGTGCTACTCAAGCGATTTGGTGAGTCCTGCACTTTGGAGACCTTAGTCTATTCTCTCTTGTTATATATTGAGACACTTTTCTTTATATTCTATTTGACTATGAGGGTGAGCCCAATTGCTTTGTCTTGTCCCCCGCTCTTATCTATGTAGTAGAGGTAGTAGTTTGACATGTTATGTATCTATGGTATGACTTTGACTCTTTTCTCTTGACTACGTTATTGTGCAAGCTATTCCCTTATTTCCTATGCCCCTATTCTTGCTCTTCTTTTTATATGATTCCACGACTAATGATGTATGATGAAAAGTTAAGAGGCTTGTTTGGGGTTCCTTCGGGTTCCCCATTCATCGTATCATGTCTAGGCCCTTAGGTTGGGTTGTGAAAAACTTGGTATTACAGCAGTAAGTTGATAGATCCTTGGATTCCAACATACCGCTTCTATTAGAGTCCTATTCATGGTTATGAAGCGCGCCATGACTATGAATAGGAGGCTATGAGGCGTTTTAGGAAATGTTTCCCTTCTTCATGTTCTAAGTCGTGCTATAGAGTTGTGGTATGTTTTCCTCCCATAATGAATGTTCTTTTCTATTCTAGATCATGCCAAACACTCGAGGACAAAGGGCCCAAACTCCCGAGGAGCAACCTACCAATGGTGATCTCCGAGATGCTCTCAGTATGCTTGCCCATGTTATGGCCAACCAAGTCAATTCAGGGGCCTAAGCCCATCATGCCACTACCCCGGGAGTTAGGGTAAGAGACATTATGAGGATGAATCCTCTAGTGTTTTTTGGGTCAAAGGAGGATGATGATCCACAAGAGTTTATTGATGAGGTCTACAAAATTTTGAATATATGGGTGTGGGCCGAATGAAAAAGCGGAGTTGGCGGCGTACCAACTCAAAGGGGTAGCCCAAATATGGTATGATCAATGGAAGGGTGAAAAGGGAATTAGTAATGTGGTGCTTTAGGATGAGTTCAAATTTGCTTTTCTTAATTGGTTTTTCCCGCTTGAGCTTAGGGAAGCAAACTTGGTAGAGTTTATGAACTTGAAACAAGTTGCTATGAGTGTGAAGAAGTATGCCCTTAAGTTTAATCAACTTTAGAAGTATGCTCCTCATTTGGAGGCCGACCCTAAATCTAGGATGAATAAGTTTGTGATGGGGGTCTCCAACTTGGTAAGTGAAGAATGCCGACCCGCCATGCTAATTAGTGACATGGACTTGTCTCGGTTGATGACATATGCTGAGCAAATAGGAGGAGAAATTGAGGAAGAGAAGAGGGCATGAGGCCAAGACGCCCGATTTGAGGGTAAATTCCAAAAGGGTGTAAAATTTCTTCAAGGACAAGGGCCTTCTCATGCTACAAATAAGGGGTTTGCCAATGAATCCCCTACGCCTCAATTTGTTGGTGGGGTATCTCCTATTAATGTGTTCCCTAAATGTGGAAGGAGCCATGGAGGCCCATGTTTGAAGGGTTTAAATATATGCTATGAACATTTTGAGCTTGGTCATAAGAAAATAGATTGTCCAAAAAACCGTGGCAAGGGCCGAGGGGTAAATGTGGTCCCATTGGATAGAGTTGGTCCACAAGGTGGTGCCACAAGGAACAACTAGTTTTATGCACTAAATGGAAAGAAAGGGGTTAGTGAGGTTCCCGATGTTGTTACTAGTATGTTGAAAATATTTGACTTTGATGTATATGCTTTGATTGATCCGGGTTCCACTCTTTCCTTTGTTATCCATTTTGTTGTTAAGAAGTTCCATGTTTACCCTGAGTTGTTGCATGAGTCATATAAAGTATCTACTCATATTGGTGCCTCTTTTGTTGCTAGGAATGTTTATAGAAGTTATCCTATTTGCTTTTTGCATAAGTTGTTGTCTTGTTATCTTGTTGAATTAGGCATGGTAGATTTTGATGTCATTCTTGTGATGGATTGGTTTCATGCCTACTATGCTTTTATTGATTGTAGAACCTAGGGTCAAGTTTCAATTCCCTAATGAACTAGTCCTTGAGTGGTAAAGTCAAGATGTGATGGTCAAGGGTTGATCTATTTCATGCATTAAATCCCATAGGTGTATTTCTATACGGTGTTTGTATAATATTGTGAGGGTTAAAGATGTGGAGTCCAAATTCCCTTCCATGAAGTCAGTTCCGGCTGTAAATGAGTTTCTTGATGTCTTCTCGAATGACCTTCCTGGTGTCCCTCCCGAAAGAGAGGTAGATTTTGACATAGATCTCCTTCTCAATACTCAACCACTGTCCATTCCCCCTTACTGTACGGCCCCGATAGAGTTGAAGGAGTTAAAGGAACAATTGAAAGATTTGTTGGAAAAGGGATTTGTTAGACCTAGTCAATCACCTTGGGATGCTCTGGCTTTGTTTGTGAAAAAGAAGGATGAGTCACTTAGAATGTGCATTGACTACCGGCAACTCAATAGGGTCACCATCAATAATAGGTATCCTTTTCCAAAGATTGATTATTTGTTTGACTAATTGAAATGGGCTAGCTTCTTCTATAAGATTGATCTTCAGTCCGGGTATCATCAAGTGAGGGTGAGGGAGAGTGACATTCCCAAGACGACCTTCCGGACTAGATATGGGCATTATGAGTTTGTTGTGATATCGTTTGGGTTGACTAATGCACCGACTATCTTCATGGACCTAATGAATAGGGTCTTCAAACCTTACCTTGATTCCTTTATTGTGGTCTTCATTGATGATATTTTGATCTATTTACATAGTATGGAGCAGTATATAGGGCATTTAAGGGTTGTGTTGTAAAGATTGAGGCAGGAGAAATTATATGCCAAATATGATAAGTGTGAATTTTGGTTGAAGGCGGTTGCATTCTTGGGTCATGCGGTGTCAGAGGATGGTATAAAAGTGGATCCTAAGGAAACCGATGTGATTAAGAATTGGCCTAGACCATTGACCCCATCGGATATTAGGAGCTTCTTAGGCCTTGCGTGTTACTATAGAAGATTTGTGAATGGGTCCTCCACCATTGCTTCCCCTATGACAAAATTGATCCAAAAGAAGGCTAAGTTTGTGTGGACAGACGAATGTGAGAGAAGCTTCCAAACATTGAAGGATAGGCTTGTGTTTGTTCCTATATTGTCACTACCAGATGGTCTTGAGGATTTTGTTGTGTATTGTGATGCATCTAGAGTTGGTTTGGGTTGTGCGCTAATGCAAAATGGTAAGGCCAAAGCAATGCTTCTAAGCAACTCAAGGTGCATGAAAGGAACAACCCTACCCATGATCAAGAGTTAGCCATTGTTATGTTTGTGTTAAAGATTTGGTGCCATTATTTGTATGGGGTACATGTTGATGTGTTCACCGATCATAAGAGCCTCCAATACATCTTCACTCAAAAAGATCACAAGTTGAGACAAAGAAGGTGGCTAGAACTTCTCAAAGATTATGACATGAATATATATTATCATCTAGGTAAAGTAAATATGGTGGAGGATGCTTTGAGTAGCGTGTCTATGGGTAGCTTAGCCTTAGTTGATGGTGGTAGGGAGATGGCTAGGGAGGTGCATCAATTGGCTAGATTGGGGGTTAGGTTGGAGCAGGTTGGTGATGATGGTGTGGTTGTTATTGATGGGTCTAAGTATTCATTGGTTGATGAGGTGATAGCAAAACAAGATCTTGACTCCTCCTTGCTTAAATTGTAGGCCTTGGTGAAAGAGGGAAAAGTAGAGGTTTTTTCCCAAGGGGAAGATGGTGCCCTTAAGTACTAAGGTAGGTTGTGTGTGCCTTATGTTGATGGTTTGAGGGAGAAAATTCTTGATGAGGCCCACAATTCTTCTTATTCTATCCATCCCGGTTCCACCAAAATGTATAGAGACTTGAGAGATGTGTATTGGTAGAGAAGCTTGAAGAGAGACATTGCCAAATTCGTTTCCGGTTGCCATAGTTATCAACAAGTCAAAGCCGAACATCAAAGGCCGGTGGCCTAACCCAAGACATTGATATTCCCACTTGGAAGTGGAAGGTGATTAATATGGATTTTGTGGTTGGGTTGCCCAATACTAGAAAAGATTTTGATTCTATATGGGTGGTGGTTGATAGGATGATGAAATCGACACATTTTCTACCGGGTAAAACTACATATGTCAGTGAAGAGTATGCAAGGTTGTACATCCATGAGTTAGTGTTGCATGGGCTTCATTTGTCTGTCATATCGGATCATGGTTCACAATTTACTTCATACTTTTGGAGGTCTTTTCATAGGGATCTTGGTACAAAAGTTCACCTTAGTATGGCCTCCCACCTTCAAACAGATAGCCAAGCCGAAAGAACCATTTAAACACTTGAGGATATGCTAAGGCTTGTGTATTGGAGTTGAGGGGTAGTCGGGATGACCATCTTCTTTTGATTGAGTTCGTCTATAACAATAGCTACCACTCTAGTATCGGTATGGCTCCTTTGATGCTTTTTATGGGAGACATTGTGGATCACCGGTTGGTTGGTTTGAGGTTGGAGAGGTGGCTTTATTGGGACCAGATCTAGTCTTGGAGGCTCTTATGTGAGAAGAAGAGACCTTGAATTCAATGTGGGTGATTAGGTTTATTTGAAAGTTTCACCAATGAAAGGTGTGGTCCGTTTTGGTAAAAAGGGGAAGTTGAGTCCAAGATATGTTGGTCCCTATGAGGTCTTGAAGAGGGTTGGCAAGGTAGATTATGAGGTGTCGTTGCCTAGTGAAATGAATTTGGTTCATCTGGTGTTCCATGTCTCTATGTTGAGGAAATGTGTTGGTGATCCTAATGCTATTGTGCCCTTGATGTTATGGGTGTTGTTGAGGATAACTTGACCTATGAGTAGGTTCTGGTTCAGATTTTGGATAGGCAAGTAAAGAGATTTAGGAATAAGGAGGTGGCATTCGTTAAGGTCCTTTGGAGGAACCAACAAATCGAAAGTGCTACTTGGGAGGTTGAAGCAGACATGCAAAAGTGGTATCATTATCTTTTCCACTCCACTCAAGCCTAAAGTACCAATTCTAAGTCCCCTATGTGATACAAGCCTTATGTTTTAGCCCCTATGTCATTCATATGCATTCATGTCAAGTTGGCAAGTTATGATGGTTTTACAATTTTGTTGAGATTTTGAAAATGGTGATTTAAATATAATGTTGCAAACTTGTCAGGGCTAATTTTTTTATGATCCCTCTCTTCTTGTACGTCTCTTTTACATTCGGCAACATATGTTCCCAAGGGGGAGATATTGAAATGACCCCAAAAAGTTCCCAAAAATGTGCCTCGGATTGCCTAGAACTTTTAAATTCCATATATCTCAAAATTCATTTACTATTTCAAAAATCCGACTTCATATTCTTGTTCAGGGGATCAAAATTAGGTGAGAAGGGGTCTAACCCCAATTTAAGAGCGAAAGATTAGCAATTATGAAATTTCAAAAGGGCATTTCTAGAGGAGTTTTTGCGATGCGCCACTGTGTAAAAGTGGTCTATTTTTTTTAGCTCGGTCCAAGACCTCTATGTCTTGGGCCTAAGTGTTCCCAAGCGTGTTTTCACCCATACTTAGCCTTATTTCACCCTCATATCACCCTAAGTATTTCCCAATACTCACTCAAACACTTAGTCATATTTTCAGTCGCCAAACTCAAGTCCCAAACCCTCATCCTAAGCTAAGGTTCTTCTTCAAGCTTCAAGTCTCCATCTCCAATCTTCACCAAGTTCATCTCTAAGCTAAGGTATATGGGTTTCTTTCATGGGTTCCTTTCAACCATGGTACCCAAGCCTCCTTTTACTTAAATTGCATGATTTAAAGTTGATTTATAAATGGGTCTTGCTTATTATGAAATTCAATGCACACTATGTTAAAGCTATGTAAAGTTGTGATTATTTGGCATGTTTTGAGCTTTAAATCATTGATCTATTGTAAGATTTGAAAAGGACTTTTGATGTATATTGCTTGACGGTGTTGCAAGGTGTTGATTGATAGTTTTACAATGGATTTTATTGCATAATTTCATCTCTATAATTATGGTTTTATGGCATAACACACCCTCTAAGTGTTTGATAAAATGCCTGAATGTGGTTTCTTAAGGAGTTGAATGTCCAAAGAATGAGATATGATATGAATGAACATATGATGATGAAATAAGCTTATGTATATTATATACTCTATATAAAGTGTTGCATTAGACCATACCAAATTCGGGGGGATAAGATCCTGGGTTACCAAGGTGGGGGTTTGCACTCATCAACCATGTGAGGGGTTTGTACTTCGCCACCGTGGTGATAAGGTGTGATTATCGTCAACCATGTGAGGGGTTTGTACCACACAACCACCAAGGGGTTTGTACCTTGAATAGCTAGCTTGGTCTCTACTGCACATGTGATATCCTACATGAGTATGAGTTACTTAAGCATGTTTTACTTTAATATTGATCATACATGCCATATTGTTATAATATGCTTATTGCTTAATATTATGCATTTTGATTATGATTTCTATCCATTGTTGTATTGCATCCTACAAACTTAGTACATTCAAATATACTAATGCATACTCTTGCCTACATGATATCACCATGTAGGAACCTGAGCCAGAGTTGATCATCCTCCTCCATATGGCTAGTTCGATGCTACTCAAGCTAGTTGGTGAGTCCTCCACTTTGGGGACCTTAGTCTATGCTCTTTTGTCAAGTATTTAGACACTCTTCTTTATGTTCTATTTGACTATGAGGGTGAGCCCGGTTGCTTTATCTTTGCCCACGCTCTTATCTATGTAGTAAAGGTGGTTGTTGGACATGTTATGTATCTATGATATGAGTTTGACTCTTGTGTCTTGACTATGTTATTGTGCAAGCTTTTCCCTTAGTCCCTTTCCCCCTATTCTTACTCTTTAATGTTTTTATATGCTTCCGCGATCAATGATGTGTAATAACAAGTTAAGATGCTTATTTGGGGTTTCTTCTGGTTCTCCATTCGTTGTTTCACGTTTAGGCCCTAGGCTTGTGTTGTGACATCAATAGTCCACACATATTATAATTTGTCCCATCATTCTTTGGTACAGGTGCAATGTTAGCCAACCATATGGGGTAATTCGTAATCCTTATGACATTCGCTTCAATTTGCTTACTTACTTCCTCTTTAATCCTCAGACTCAAATTGGGCTTGAATTTTCTTGTTTTTTGCTTGACGCATGGCCAAACGGGATCGATTGGAAACTTGTGTGAGGCTTTGTCAATGCTTAATCCTGGCATCATTTGACCAAGAAAATAAATCAAAATATTTCTTAAGCAAATCTATTAACTTCTGTTTCCTTTCGATCTCTAAATGTATGTTGACCCATGTTTCCTTTTTGACTACCTCATCTCCTAAGTTGACAACCTATGTTTCTTCCATGTTAGATTTCTCCTAAATTTCAAACTGCTAGATCTCATGTGGTAGATTTTCTTGCATCATGTTGTCATCATATTCTTTGTGATCTAACTCATATATTTTTCTTTGCTCGACAAACTCATCAGATGACATAACAATTGAACTAGGATTTAATACGAGTGCTGAAAAATATTAATGACAAGTAAAAATAAAAAAAGAAAAAATAAATATTTTTAAAATAATGAGGTAATTTTAGGAAAATAAGACTTTTATTCAGGAGTATCCTAGCTCTTCACAAGAGGCAAGCGAAAAAAAGGATCAAAAATGATTCAAGCCTCGATTTTGATCATGTAAATTTTAAAACTACAACTTTCTACACTACCAAGATTCTCGGTAAAACAGAGATGGGCTGACAGTCCAGACTATTGATACAGCGACTAGTGGTGCTTAACAATGAATTGGAGCATGTTGGGTTTGCTCAGGTATTTACAGTGAGTCGGTGGGAGGCAAGTCAATTTTTGTAAAGTAGATAGTTGTTTTGAAGGTCTGGAAAGTAGTAGTCAAGACCTCAGTAAAATCTCGTACTTGACATAGTTCTTCCCTCAGGGCTTTCAATTCTTATACCATATGAATCATTCTCTCATCATTTTGTGCCATATTTGGAAACCTTAGGGTTTTCATGGGCATTACTATATTTGCAGCGGCATCAAATTATTCTCTGTCAGTCATGTATGGCCAGTTTGTAAGTCGACACAAATGAATGTTCTTTTGGGATTACGAAAAAAAGAAAGACGGAAAGGAAAGAACGTTAGTTTGGGAGAATAATGTAAAGAAAGAAAAAATGTATATAGAAAATATGTAACACATATATACACCAAGTTGGCGACATTTAACATACATCCTAATATGGAGTCTCTTTTTGCCAGAGGTCGGCCTACACTACAATTAATTTTGACGATAAATGATCAAATTAAGCACATTTCAAATTTGGAATAATATAATGTTTATTGATAGAAACTATCTTAGGTTTAATAATAAAATGGGCTAATAGAGGACTAGAGAACGAGAGCACAAGAATGGAAAATAGCATATAGAGGGGGGACTCGTATAAATCTTCAAGGGAATATAACAAAATGCAAATGTATAAAACTATGCCAGATTGGACCATCATCATCGTCCCGATCATAGTATAGCTTTGGGTAGTATTCTGGGAAGTTTGAACCTGCCTCCAAACCTTCTATACGATAAAATCCTATGGACTCGTACTCATAGTTGTCATCTCCTACTAATGAAAGAGTCCATCTCCCATATACGTGGATGCATGGGGTGGAAAATGTGCATCTTAATATCTGGATGATTTTGATTGATGTTTATCTAGAGAATAAGAAAAATGAAGGTATGATAAATATATTTATTCCAAATCCACCATATGTTTTAGTTTGGATCATTCACTTCGATTTTCACAAAAATATATCGTCAGGCATATAACCATTAACAAAAGGGTGGCTTCCTAATTGCAGAGACAATTCATCAAACCATCTTACCTAAGGCATATGCAATATGACCTATTTTCTAGAGTAAGAGTTTTCCCTAAGTGTTTAAGAGTGGACTGAAGATTTGCGAGAAGGAACACTAAATTTATTGCACCAACTCTGAAGCTAAGGAATCCAAAAGAAGGTTTGGCAAGTGTGAAACACTCCTCGTGTGAACCAGTGTGTGTTTGAGTACGGCCAAGGACTCGATAGAAATTGTGAATGAAAATGCAGGAAAGTAGTAAAAAAAATGTTTTCAAACAATTAAGGAACCGCAAGGTTGGATTTGACTTGCGACCTTTCAATCAAATCAATTATATAAAACAAATAATTAAGTTAATGAATAATCACAAGTTTCATTCCTAAGCTTAGTTTATGAAGGTTAAAACACAAATTCTCCAATAGTGTTGCCACTTTGTCGTGCCCTATTATCGAACCGACTGAAATAGATCGCAACATAATGCGGTCGTGCTCTTTGGATTTTGAAAAATATGTTGAGAATCGCCACCTAATTTTAAGAAAAATTATTAGAAAAAAATTTTTAAAATGTAAATGTAGACTCTATTTTGATTTGCGTAACTAGTAAAATTCTAGGTAAGGGTCTTGGTTACTCGAGGGAAAGGTGTTAGGCATCCCTCAGAGCCTATCCGAAGATAGTCCTCATTCATAGCTTAGGAAAATATATTTAGTGATAACTTATTCAATTATTTAAAAAATGTAAATGTAAACTCTGTTTAGATTTACAAAACCGATAAAATTCTAGGTAAGAGTTTTGGTTACTCGAGGGGAAGGTGTTAGGCATCCCTCAGATCCTATCCGAAGATAGTCCTCAAACTTAGCTTAGGAAAATATAATTAGTGATAAGTTATCCAATTATTATTTTTCAAAATTAATGATTTTTTTTTTATTAATTATTAAAGGAACAAGAATACAATGTATATCATATGTATGTCTACAATATTTGTGAAAAAAATTAATAATGACATATTTACTATTGAAAACTAAGTAAGTAAGTAATAGACAAATAAACTATAGATATAAGAAAAATAGTGATATACATTTAAAATCGTATAGAATATTTGAGTATATAAAAACTTACCATGGTCAATAAATAGATAAGATAATGGATAAAGTGCAAAATATAACAATATACAGAAATTGAATAAAATTAAGTAAGAGTGACCATTACTTTATCTATTTATTATTTTATTTATATGTAGTGATAAAATGACAATAACTATATGTTGTAATGTTAAAAGGTATAAAATTTTATGTTTCATTTATGAGTAACTAACATTATAAAAGGATAATAATATGACCGATGTAAAATAGTATTTTAAGTGTGGAAAAAAAATAAAAATATATATCTTATATGTGACATATATATTTAAATACCTTATATATTTGAACCTATTAAGAAAAATCTAAAACTTTTAAAAATACGTAAGTCATATTAAGTTTATAATACTGTCCTTGTAAAGAAAGTGACCAAAAAAAATATGATTGACCAAAATCTGTTATTATTTTAGAAAATCAACTAAAGGAATTTAAATTGACCCAGATGGCAAAGTTACATTATATTTTAAGGAAATTAAATTTAAAACCTCAAGTAGTCTAATTATTGGGATTCATTCTATAAGCATTTTAGTTTTACAAAATATAGGGTTAATGTTCATTACGTTAAATAACTCATTCTAAAAGTGATTATTGGGGCCTTTAATTAGTTTGAAATACTTAAAACAAAATTTAAGATGAATTTTATAAAAACTTTGTCCTATTTTGACACTTTTAAACAATGATTATAAAATGCCGTCAAGACTATGCATCGTCGATACTAGACTCGTTAGAGCAAGTAATACTAACTCACAACATAATCTTCAACAATAAAAGAAAGTTAGCCAGTGTATCAACATTCACATTGAAAATATTAACTAGGTGTATAAGAAGAAGCGTAATCAAATGACAATGAAGAAGGCCAAGAAACAATAACTTCTATTTTACGAGATTCCAAGTGGTGATTCTAATAGCTGCTAGCCCATATTTTGGGCCAAAATAAGTTTCAAAGTGAGAACTCCAGCTCTCCGATTGTACATGAAACATAAGAAGAGAAAAGAAATTAATATTTATTAATAACAATAATAAGAATTACAACAAAATGAAAGAATCAAAACAGAACAAAAGTTGGGCGTGGATGAGTTACCAGAAAGTTTTAGCTAACTTCAAACCTTCAGATGTAAAGGAAATTATTTAAAGGAAAGCAGCAAATATACGACAACAGTCATTTTAATTAGCACAAAGTACATCCAGAATCAAACTAGAATATTATTGATGGAAATAAAAGGGGGTCCATTTGTCTTTTTGATCCAAATCTCAAGTGTACCTTGTGTTGGGTAGCAAACAAGGGCTTCAACATCTAGGATTCTGGTTACCACTTTCTCTGAATCCAAAACTCGATGCCAAAAAAAGGAAAAAATAATTCCGAGTTGTATTGCTAGAAGTATGTTTCTGTTTGTCTTTTAGATGAAACTCACTGTGGTTTTCGATCTATGCTTGGTGTGTTTTTTCTTTTGAGAGTGAAAAAGCACTCCTATTTCTAGGCAAATTCGGACTTAGGAAATCCATATTTGAACAGAAAATTGAAGAGCTTTATCTTCAAAAACCAAGATGAGGTAAACAAGATCTTTTCAAATATTACCATTTTCCATGATTTGACCGATTTTTTGGGTGGACATTATGCTGGTGGTGGTGTCAGGCCGCACATGCAAATAGCAGCGAGTGTCGAGAGACTATGGTTATGTTTACCAGTTGAGTAGAGAAAAATATGATATATTGTAAGATTTGATGAAGAGTTTTAATGTATATTGCTTAACGACGTTACCAAGTATCTATTGGTGGTTTTACATTGGATTTTATAGCATTATTTCACTCTTGAATTGTAGGGTTTTACACTATCACTGCACACTCCCTAAGTGTTTGATTAAATGTTTGTTATGGATTCTTGAGGAATCGAAGGTTTAATGCACGTTTTATGAGATGAATGGCTATATGATGATGAAAGGAATGTATATATATGATGGTGAAAGGAAATTATGTATATGATGATTAAAGGAATGTATGTATATGAAATTATATATATAGTGTTGGGGATGACCAAGCCTCACTTAAGAGACTATAGGCCCAAGTAACCCTATTGAGGGGTTTGTACCTCGATCGCCTCGCTCAGGAGGTTGCAAGTCTGTACAACCTTATTGGGGGTTTGTACCCGTTAACCTTGTTGGGAGTTTGTACTCATCAACCTTATTGGGGAGTTTGTACTCCATCAACCTTGTTGGGGGGGGGGGTTGTACTCCAGCAACCTCATGAAAGGGTTTGTACCTCATGCACCTCTCCAAGGAGGTGGTAGGCCTTGGATTGCACTAAGAATGATCACTCCTTACATATGTGTTATATTATGTATAAGCATGATTTTACTTCAAGCATCATTCATACATGCCATCTTGCTATTATGCTATCTATTAAGTATTATTATGCATTTTTCATATGATGTCTATCTATTGTTGCATTGAATCCTATATACTTAGTGCATTAAAATATACTAACGCATTCTCTATGCCTACATGATGTCACAATGTAGGAGCCAGAGCACCGCTTAATCATCCTTTCCCTCCACGTGACTAGTACGGTTATCTCTCAAGCTTGTTGGTGAGTCTTCTATTCTGGGGACGTTGCTCATGATCTCTTGCTATGTACTAAGACTATCTTTCTTTTTTGAGTACTGACTATAAGGGTGATCCTAGTTGCTTGTCGTGGTCCGCGCTATTATATATGTAGTAAAGGTATTATTGGACATGTTATGTATCTATGCTATGAGCCTTGACCTTATTGTTCTTGATGTCTATGATATGAAAGTGTTCCCTTAGCTCTGGTTGCCCCAATTTATTTTCTCTTGATGTTTATTTTATTGCTTCCATGTTCTAAGAGGCTTGCTTGGGGTCCCTTTAGGTTCCCCTTGCACCGAGCCACGTCTAGGCCCTAGGCTTGGGTCGTGACAAACATGGTATCAGAGCACTAGGTTGTTAGATCCTTGAAGTCCAACACACCACATCTATTAGTGTCTTGTTCTTTGTTTTGTTGTGCTTCACAATTATGAGCTAGAGGCTATAAGGCATTTAGGAAATGTTTCCCTTCTTCTTACTCTATATCTTGCTATAGAAGTTGAAGTAAGGTTTTTCCCCCTAATGATTGTCTGCTAGATAATGCCTAACACAAGAGGGAGAAGAGCCAGCACACCCAAGGAGCAACCGGCTAATGGATTGCTTCAGGATGCTCTCACTTTGCTTGCACAAGTTGTAGCTAATCAAGACAACCAAGGGGCCCAAGCCCCTCACGCTCCTACACCGACATCTCGGGTAAGAGACTTCATGAGAATGAATCCCCCAGAATTCCATGGCTCAAAGGTTAGTGAGGACCCTCAAGAGTTCATTGATGAGATCTATAACATTTTATCTACCATGGATGTGAGGTGGGAGGATAAGGTGGAGTTGGCGGCCTACTAACTCAAAGGGGTAGCATAAATATGGTACGATCAATGGAAGGAAGAGAAGGGAGTCAACTATGTAGTGCTTTGGGAGGAGTTCAAGGTGGCCTTCCTTAATTGGTTCTTCCCTCTTGAACTTAGGGAAGCTAAGTTGGTGGAATTTATGAATTTGAGACAAGGGTCTATGAGTGTGAGGGAGTATGCCCTCAAGTTCAACCAACTTTCAAAGTATGTTGCACATTTGGTGGCCGACTCAAGATCTAGGATGAGCAAATTTGTGATGGGTGTTTCCAACTTGATTAGTGAGGAGTGATGGTCCGCCATGCTCATTAGTGACATAGATGTCACATTTGATGACCTATGCCAAACAAATGGAGGAGGAGAAATTGAGGAAAAGGAGGGGTCATGAGGCCAAGAGGCCCGTTTTGAGGGGAAGTTACAAAACAGTAGCCGATTCCATCAAGGCCAAGGGTCTTCTCGTGCATTTTAAAAGAGGGTTGCCAATGATTTTCCAAGGACCTGAGGAGTTGTAGGTGAGGTTCCTAATGGTGGGTGTCTAAAATGTGGTAAGTGTAATAGTGGACCATACTTGAGGGACACAAGTGCTTGCTGTAGTTGTGGGGAAGTTGGGCATAAGGTGATGGATTGCCCTCGAAACGCAACAAGGATATAAGGTGCAAATGTGGTTCCTTTGGTGAGAGGTGGTCGACAAGATGGTTCCCCAAGGCATAATCAATTTTATGCTCTATATGGGAGGCAAGGCGTTGAGGAGGTTCCCGATGTCATCACCAGTATGTTGAAAATCTTTGATTTTGATATGTATGCATTAATCAATCTGGGTGCTACTCTTTATTTTGTTACCTCCTTTGTTGCCATAAAGTTTCATGTTGAACCCGAATTGTTGTGTGAGTCATATGAGATGTCTACTCCTATTGGTGCATCTATTGTTGCTAGGAAGCTTTATAGAGATTATCCCATTTGTATTTTGCATAGAGTATTGCCTTGTGATATTGTTGAATTGGACATGATTGATTTTGATGTCATTCTTGGGATGGATTGGTTATATGCATACTATGCTTCTATTGATTCTAGAACCCATGGGATCAAATTCCAATTCCCAAATGAACCTGTCATTGAGTTGGAGAGTCATGATGTGGTCGTCAAGGGTAGGTTCATCTCTTGTATTAAAACTCATAAGTTGATCTCTAAGGGGTGTCTTTACTATCTTATAAGGGTTAGGGATGTGGAGTCCAAAGTTCTTTCGGTAAAGTCGATTCCAGTTCTTAATGAGTTTCTTGATATCTTTCCAAATGACCTTCCTGGTGTTCCTCTCAAAAGGGAAATAGATTTTAGTATAGATCTCCCTCCCGATACTCAAACCATTTCTATTCCCCACAACTATATGGCCCCAATGGAATTGAAGGAACAATTGAGGGACTTGTTGGAGAAAGGATTTATCAGGCCTATCAAATCACCTTGGGGTGCACCGGTGTGGTTTGTGAAAAAGAAGGGTGGGTCCCTTAGAGTTTGTATTGACTACCGATAACTTAATAGAGTCACCATAAAGAATAGGTATCCTCTTCTAAGAATTGATGATTTGTTTGACCAATTGCAAGGGGCTAGCCATTTCTATAAGATTGATCTTCGGTCTAGGTATAATCAAGTGAAGGTAAGGGAGCGTGATTTTCCCAAGATGACCTTCCAGATTAGATATGGGCATTATGAGTTTATTATGATGTCTTTTGAGTTGACCAATGGATCGACCATCTTCATGGACCTCATGAATAGGGTCCTCAAACTCTACCTTGATTCATTTGTTATGGTATGCATTGATGATATTTTGATCTATTCTCATGGTGAAGAGTCGCATAGGGCTCATTTGAGGGTTTTGTTGCAATGATTGAGGGAAGAGAAGTTAGATGCCAAATATGAGAAGTGTAAATTTTTGTTGAGGGAGGTTGCCTTCCTAGGACATGTGGTGTCGGGGGATGGCATTAAGGTGGATCACAAGAAGAAAGATGTGATTAGAAATTGGTCTATACCATTGACCTCATCGGATATTAGGAGCTTCTTGGGCTTAGTGGGTTATTATTGGAGATATTCGAATAAGTTTTTTTCTATTGCTTCTTCCATGACTAAATTGACTCAAAATAAAGTCAAGTTAGTGTGGACCGATGAGTGTTAGAAGAGCATCCAAACATTAAAAGATAAGCTTGTGTCCGCTCCTATTTTATCACTACCGGAAGGTCCAAATGGATTTGTTGTGTATTGTGGTGCTTGTAGAGTTTGTTTGGGTTGTGTTCTAATGCAAAATGGTAAGGTGATAGCCTATGGTTCTAGGAAACTTAAGGTGCATGAAAAGAACTATCCTGCCCATGATCTTGAACTAGCCATCGTGGTATTTGCATTAAAGATTTGGCATCATTAATTGTATGGGGTGCATGTTGATGTGTTCAATGATCATGAGAGTCTTTAATATGTTTTCACTAAAAAAGATCTTAACTTGAGGCAAAGGAGACAACTGAAAATTCTTAAGCACTATGATATGAGTGTGCATTATCATTCAGGTAAGGCTAATATGGTGGCAAATGCTTTGAGTAGGGTGTCTATGGGTAGCCTAGCTCATGTTGATAGTGGTGATAAGTAGGTGGCTATAGAGATCCATGGTTTGGCTGGATTAGGAGTTAGGTTGGAAGAAGTGGGTAATGGTATTGTTGTTGATGGTTCTAAATCTTTATTAGTTGAGGAGGTGAAAGTGAAGCAAAATCTTGATCCCTCCTTGTTAGAATTGACTACCTTTGTTAGTGATGGGAAGGGGGAGGTTTTCTTCCAAGGTAGAGATAGTGAATTTAGATACCAAGGGAGGTTGTGTGTGCCTTCTTTTGATGTCTTGAGAGAGAGAATTCTTGATGAGGCTCACAGTTCTTCCTATTCCATTCACCTCGGTTCTCCTAAAATGTGTAGAGATTTCAGAGAGTTGTATTGGTGGGGTAGGCATGAAGAAAGATATTGCAAAAATTTTGTCCGATTGCAATAGTTTTCAACAAAACAAAGCCAAACATCAAAGGCTAGGTAGCCTAACAAAAGACATAGAGGTACCTACTTGGAAGTGGGACGAGTACAGACTTTGTAGTTGGGTTACCCAAGACCAAGAAGGATTTTGATACCATTTGGGTTGTGGTTGATAGGATTGCAAAATTGACTCACTTTCTACCAGTTAAGACCACATTTGGGGCTGAAAAGTATCATAGGTTGTACATCCATGACTTGGTGAGATTGCATGGGGTTCCTTTAACCATCATATCGGATAATGGAGCTCAATCTACTTCACATTTTTGGAGGTCTTTCCAAAAGGGTCATAGTACCATAGTCAAGCTTAGTATGACCTTCCATCCTCAAACAGATGGCCAAGCCGAAAGGACTATTCAAACACTTGAAGACATGCTTAGGGCTTGTGTATTGGAGCTCAAGGGAGGTTGGCATGATCATCTTCCATTGATTGAGTTGGCATACAACAATAGCTATCATTCTAGCATTGGTATGTCTCCTTTTAAAGCTCTATGGTAGACATTGTAGATTGCTGGTGGGGTGGTTTGAAGTTGGAGAGATTTCTATGTTTGACCATATCTAGTTATAGAGGCTCTTGAGGAGGTTAGGATGATTAGGCAGAGGTTGAAGATGGCTCAAAGTCGCCAAAAGCCCTATGCCGATGTGATGAGAAGGGACCTTTAATTCAGAGTTAGTGATTGGGTATATTTGAAGGTGTCGCCGATGAAGGGTGTGATCCATTTTCATAAGAAGGGAAAGTTGAGCTCCAGATATATGGGCCCTTATAAGGTGATGAGAAGGATTAGTAAGGTGGACTACAAGTGGATTTGCCTAGAGAAATGGAATTGATTCATCCGGTCTTTAATGTGTATATGTTGAGGAAGTGTGTCGGTGATCCTAATGCTATTATGCCTGTTGATGTTGTGGGTATTGTTGAAGACAATTTGACCTATGAAGATGTTCCAGTTTAGGTTTTGGTTAGGTAAGTGAAAAGATTGAGGAACAAGGATGTGGCTTATGTTAAGGTCCTTCGGAGGAATCAACAAGTTGAAAGTGCTACTTGAGAGGCCGAAGCAGACAAGCAAAAGCGATATTCTTATCTTTTCCACTCCACTAAATCATAAGGTGTCAATCTAAGTCCCCCCTATGTAATTTCAAGTCTAAGTTTAGCCCATGACATATGCACATTCATGTTTAAATGGACAAGTTCATGATGATTTTACACTTGTGATGACATTTTTGAAATGGCATTTAAGTGCATTGTTGCATCCTTATGTGGGCTGAAATTGACATGTTTATGTCTCTCATATACTTTTCTTTGACATTTAGGGAAGAATGTTCCCAAGGGAGAGATATTAAAACTATCCCAAAAGTTCTCGAAAATGTGCCGCGAAAGTGCTCGGAATCTTAGTTTCCTTAAATCTCAAAATCCATGTGTGATATCAAAAATCCGACTTCGTATTCTTAATCAGGGAAAACTGAGTGGTAAATAGATTAAACCCCGATTTAAGAGAAAATGATTAGCAATTTCATTTTTTGTAATTGTCCTTATACAGAATCCATCTGCTATAGTTCCGCGAAGCGCAATGTCGCAGACATATATTAATTTTGCCTCCGCAAAAAGTCCGCATCACGGAATAGACGGTGACTTGTGTATTTTGTTGCCTGTGATATTTATCTCATTCCAAGGCTTTTAGATCATGGGCCTAAGTGTTCCCAAACATGAAAAATACCTATACTTATCCATTTTTCAACCTCATATCATTCTAAACATTCCCCAATACTTTCTCAAACACTTAGGTAATATTTCATCTCACAAATTCAAGTCTCAAACTCATCCATATTTCAAGGTTCTCATTCAAGCTTCAAGTCTCCATCTCCATTCTTCATCATGTTAATCTCCAAAGCTAAGGTATGTAGGTTTCTTTCATGGGTTCCTTTCACCCATGATACCCAAGATTCCTATTACTCTAATTTTCATGATTTAAAGTTGATTTACTCATGGGTCTCAGGTATTATGAAAATCACTGCACACTCTAACTGTTTTACTATGTTTTGGGCTATGAATCTAAGATCTGTTGTAAGATTTGATGAAGGATTTTGACGTATATTGCTTGAGGGGGCTATCAAGTATCTACTGACAGTTTTACATTAGATTTTATAGCATGATTTCACTCTTGAATTGCATGGTTTTACACTAGCACTACATACCCGCCAAGTGTTTGATAAAATGTCCAATCACGAATTCTTGAGGATTTGAAGGTTCAATGCATGTTTTACTAGTTGAATGACTATATGATGATGAAAGGAATGTATGCATATGATGATGAAAAGAAACTATGTACATGATGATGAAAGGAATGAATGTATATGATATTATTTCTATAGTGTTGGGATGACCAAGCCTCACTTGGGAGGTTGTAGGCCTAGGTAACCTTATTGAGGGGTTTGTACCTCAATCGCTTTGCTTGGGATGTAGCAGGCCTGTGCAACCTTGTTGGGGATTTGTACCCATCATCCTTGTTGGGGGTTTTGTACTCCATCAACCTTATTAGGGGG
>JAOTQR010085159.1:19600-36396 GCA_025774065.1 Solanum ossicruentum
GCCTGTGCAACCTTGTTGGGGATTTGTACCCATCATCCTTGTTGGGGGTTTTGTACTCCATCAACCTTATTAGGGGGTTTGTATTCTATTAACTTCATGTGGTTTGTACCTCATGCGCCTTTCCAAGAAGATGGTCGGCCTTGGATTGCACAAAGAATTGTCATTCCTCACACATCTGTTATGTTCTATATAATCATGATTTTACTTCAAGCATAACTCATACATGTCATCTTGTTATTATGCTATCTATTGAGTATTATTTATGCATTTTGCCTATGATGTCTACGTATTGTTGCATTGCATCCTGCTTACTTTGTACATTCAAACGTACTAAAGCATACTCCCTAATGTCACCATGTAGGAACCGGAGCACCGCTTGATCATTCTCCCCCTCCACGTGGCTAGTACAATAGTCTCTCAAGCTTATTAGTGAGTCATCCATTTCGCGGATGTTGATCATGATCTCTTGCTATGTACTTGGACTATGTTTCTTCGTTTTTGTATAGACTATAAGGGTGAGCTTAGTTGCTTGTCGTAGAACCCAATCTTATCTATGTAGTAAAGGTGTTGTTGTACATGTTATGTATCTATGCTATGAGCTTTGACTCTATTATTCTTGATGTCTATGATATGAAAGTGTTCCCTTAGCCCCAGTTGTCCCAATTTATTTTCTCTTGGTGCTTATTTAATTACTTCTAGGACTAAGAATGTGTAATGATGTTCTAAAAGGTTTTCCTGGGATGCCTTCGGGTTCCCCTTGCGCATTGTCACGTCTAAGTGCCAGGCTTGGGTATAACATACCTACAACCTGCAACTGGTGCAGTGTTAATTTTATTGAGTTTTTCCTTTTGTTGTTGTTTATTTTTGTCCCTTTATTTGTTTTTATTGTTTGTTCAGGTGATTTAGGGATAATTTTGGGTTTGTAATGATAATATCAGGTACAATGTCTTCCAAGAATAGAAATGTGGCTATCCAACCCTTCAACAGGAGGCTAATAGATGAGGACTTAGACAACAAACATTCTGAGGGGTCAAATGAAGAACCAAATGTCCGGATTGACCCTAAGGCTCAAGGGCCTCAAACCAGAGCACGAACTGGACTAACTTTAATAGAAGTTGAGAGTACCTCTATTGATGGTCATGCTCCAATAAGAAAGTTGTCGCTATCAGCAATTAATCTAACCGAAGGTTAGGGTCAAATCCATAAGGAATATGGGGCTTGACTACAAAACTTTACTACTAATCATTTCAAGAATAAATAACTAAAATCTCTAAATGGAGGGGGGGATTTGTGATTAAAAACAAAAGTAAAATTAATATTATGCTACAATAAGGGAAAACAATTAATTTTAGGGACAACTTGGGATTGTGTTCCCCATGGTTTATTGACTCGATTACCTAGATAACATAACTACAATTAGAAATTCGCATGTAGGACGCTAAATAAGGTTCTTCCAGCCCTCTTATGAAGGTAAAGGTCGAATTGCACTATGGCGCATGGTCCGCAACCATGGTGTGCCAACTAACCGTTACCCATTCTCCCAGTCAACCTCCCCTTGGTCAGGTTTGGTTGATTAGACAAGAAGAAATTGATCGAATTCTGTCATCTATTTCCCTTTTCCTATTCGTCACTACCTTGGTTGGGATCATGATAGTAGGCGGGGTTTGATGTTGGCCACCACCAAACAACAATCAATATGAAGAGAAATAGATAATAGATGCAAAACCCCAATCATAGAAATACAATAAACCTAGTCATCTCAAGTCAACTCTCCATGGTTCCCATAACCCAAAGTTGTGGGTGTTTAGCTACTCATAACTAAGGTAAAACAAGCAAAAATGCAAATAAATGACATGATTGAGAGTTTTTCCCACGGTAAGAAAGACTGAATACACCCCAAGTTCCAAACCAAAAGCTTGATAGATTGATGATGAGAACAAAGCAAGGTTTACAATCCCCAAAATTGAGTTTTCCAAGAGAAAAAAATAATCTAAGCTAAAAATCTTAAATTATTCTTGAGAGAATATTCAAAGGCATGTTCTATGTTCTAAAGTTTAGAATCCCTTAATAAAACTCTAACTTAATGTTTTTATAGTGTTTACAACAAACCCTTAAAATAACACAGAAAAGACAGCTGGCAGCTAGTATGTCTCGCAGGTACACTCGTAGGGTGATCTATGAGTCTTAGTCGGGGTCTCATATTAGGTTCATGGCATCTTATACTCAACTGGTATGACCCACAGGTATGAGTCGTTGCTTGGGCTATGACTTGTTTGCTCTTCTCGTAGTCTAGGCCTTTTATTTTTTTGTCCAACATTTTGGCTCTCTGATTCCTTCTACGAATGGTGACCTCCACTAGCAGATTTCTAATTTTTGGTCTCTTTTTCTTGTTATGATACACCCTACTACTCATAGCTTGGGCTACAACTAGTAGGTGAGCTCGTATGTCCTATGATTCAGCAAAATCTGTAACTTTTCTTCAAAATCATGCCAACCTAACTTTTCTACAAAAACTACACAGAAACACACAAAAACCATAAAAAGATGCATTAAGAACTCACAAAATCCCTTCTTTTGGGCATCAATTGTGTTGTATTTTGATAGAACATCAACGCACTCAACTTAGCATTATTGCTTGTCCTTAAACGATGACTTAATCTACGCAGAAAATGATAAATACATAGTAGTTACACTAATGGCATATACATCATTCACTCTAATCCAGGTACCCAACTATCAATTTTTCAAATCTAGATTGTAGAGTTACTGAGCATAATAAAACATGATGATGAATCTGGCAAGCCAACTATGATAAGCCAAGGAGCATCAACCATCCACAATCAGTGGTGTAGCCATATGCTGATCAAGTAGTGCAAATTCCCTCACAGAAAAGAAGTCTCTCTTACTTACTCAAGAAACATTTAGAATTCAAGGACTGAGGAAACATTCTCACTCTCACAATTGAAATTCATGTATAATGACCAACACTATAGGCTTGCATCTATACTCATCTTCTTACTTGGTGATAAAGTGAATTTGGATCACTTTAGAACTTATGGGCTTATAACATAGTTTCAGGGGGCTTTGGTATGGAATTTTTGGCAACTAGTGACTAAAAGCTATCCTTGAAACATGTTTACTGATACTTTTTACATTCATAACCCAACACTTCTCATTAAATCCACCCTTATTCTCCTATTCCAAACTTTTCTCGAGTGCTTTCTTTCTATTTTCTATTGTGCCTTATTCCTGAACTCGTTTCTTGCTACTTTTTCTCAACTCAAGGCACTTTTCTTTTCTTTTTCTTCACTCGACTCATGCTTTTCATTTCTTTCTTTATTTCCTAACCAACCACCTCATTATTATTACTTTACCACAATAAGGGCCACTATTGACTTAGGTTTTTGGCCTTAGGTGAAGTATACAATGGCTATTCCCCAAACCAGGGCCACAATGTGTAGCCACCCTCAACTTAGGCTTTTAGCATCAATTAAGCTTCACATATTTAAGGATAAACTAGGGCTAATATCAAGGTATTTCATCAAACAAGGTTAAGCTAGCGAGGTGTCAAGAAAGAATGTATACATTAGAAGCTCGAAAATTTGGAACAAGGGATTCACTCACTCACTTGGTAGGTTATTTAGGCTAAAAGTGGGTTCACTAAATGTACAAAAGCCTAAGTTCCTTTCCAAATCAACCACATCATCAAATCAATTTTAGAGTAACAAGGCAAGTTCAGAGTGCATACAAGATGCATGAATGCAGCAAAATAAGCTCACCACACATATGACATTGCACCTACAATCAAGTATAGACTCACTGGTCATGCTACTCAAAATGCATGAATGCATCAATAATCATCATCTCAAAAATTTTGAGGGCACCTAAATTTTCATCAAAACTTTAAAATGCATCTAAAGATTATGTAGATTCCAATGGATAATACTACTATGAATTTATACATTACCTACACTACCTGAACATGTTGGTTCAACAAAAAATTAAACATTCAGAAGGAAAAAGAATCATGGGAAGAAAACCTTGGGATCAAAAAATAAGGGAAGTTATGGACTCGAGATTACTCAGACTTCACATTAATCCATAACTTCCCACTCCCCACCAAAATAGGATATTTTGTCCTCAAAACAAAGACAAGAATGAAAAACAAACACCATAACATAGAAATATATCAATATACATACATTAAAAACCCAAAAACTAACATCCACAATAGAAGTAAAAACAACATCCAACATCAACATATTTAAACACGTCCAAAAACCAACATAATAAAGAAAAGATTATCTAACAATAAAATAAAGTATCCGTAGGGAGAAAATTAGAAATGGGGTCAAAGGAAGTCAAACATCACCGATCTCTGGATGGTTTGTGGGATCCTTTGGAACCATATCCTCTATGGTAGTACCTGAACTACCCTCTCAATATGGGGTGTACAACTCCTGATTTCTCTTAATAACCGCCAACAATAGCAACTCCTGCACCACCTCCTTGAGAATGGGCTCCTCCTTCGGTCTCGGCCTCTTATGCGTTGGCTCTAGATCATTATCATACTCAAGGGGCCTCTTACAACGAATGTGGGGATGGTCAACTAGCCAATCAAATGCCTCATCGCCTACCGGTGCCACCTCCAGGAATGCAACAGGAGCGGCCAACATCTACAATAAGTCAGCCTCAAACTTGGCCAACTCCTCAGTCACTGTACTCATGTCAGCAGGCCTAGCACACTCAAGTATTCATAGGAATCTCACCTCAAAAGCATCTACTCGGGCATCTACTGCTCTTACTCTCTCATCTAACAAACCGCAGGGAATGCCTTTATCATCTCCTCTGAGTCCCGTATAGTCTATCCAACCCCAGGTCTGACCCATGCAGATATAGCCTGAAGTCTGGACTCCACTGTAGCAACCATGAGTAATAAAGGCTAAAAAGCAATATCAGAAGTGAGAGAATTAACTTGTAATGTAGTTATTGCTGGTGCTGGAGTACTGTAGGATGTTGTGGACTCGATCTCCTTAGTTGGAGTGGGTTTTGTAGCAACTGAAGTATTGCTGGTAGCAGCTAGAGGTGTACTCTAAGTCAGAGGTTCTACTAGGAATGGCTCTGGAATAGGAGATGTTGTTCATAATAAGGCCTCCGAGTTCTCATTAGCCTTAATTAGGCTGGGGTCCATGGTGCGTATGGCCTCTATGTGAGGGTACAAGTGGAGAGAGACTCACACACCCGCCTCCTACCATAATCTATGTACCAGGATAGGGAATGACAATGCCTACTAGGTGTGGTCTGCTGCCTCATGAATCTGCTCCGCCATAACGCAAGCCCAATCTATGTCGTACCCTGCCAAGATGATAACCAATAACACTACCCTCTTTAACATGATCACATTATCCATGAACGTTGGTCTGATGTGCCACTGATAATGGACCACCAAAACTTCACCCTGAATGAGAGGTGGGCCTTCAAAATATGCTTAGTGTGATTTGTTACCCATATCAACTCAACACCTTCCTCGCAGATTTGGCTCACTATCCACCTAAGAAGCTCTGTTCTAAGCCTGACATCTTTTTGATTAACCATTTTCCTTATTTCTGAAATTCTATGATCATACTCTGCTGTGGATTGCAGCACTCTATAATTTTGCCTAAACTATACCTTTTCAATGGTTTCTTCTGAGGTATCAACAATCTCACATCTGACCAGTACTTCACTCGGTGTTGGCTTCTCAATGGGCTTTTTGTGCCTTGGAAGATTGCTATGTACAGTAGCATAGTAGGTGGCATAAAATTCTTGGGCCAAGTAAGGGGCGTACATTCCCAACACTTATGATAACTATCCTATTCCATGGCACTCAATTTTAGCCTCTTGTCCCGGTGCATCACTTAGCCTGAGTCTTTTAGCCTTGCCTCCTTATGAAATCTTCGCACTGGCCTCCCTTGACATTTTGGTTCCATTCCCTTTTCATAAATCTCTCTCGTGCCTAGGACATATCATGTTCTGCTTTGGGGGTCTGTGGAATTGGTAGTGTAAGTTGAATAGGCTGGCTGTTGTGGAACAGTCTTATCCGGCTGACTTTGGGATACCTCGAGAGGACCCGACTCAAAAAGTGAGGCATTATCATTTGATCCTTCATTGTCACCCTTCTCTTTATACTAAGAGGGGCTATCCACTTCCATTGGGACCATTGTTATTTGTGATCTCGTCATAAGCACATTAGCTTCAGGATCTGGTTGCACATTTATCTATTCAGTAAATTGTTCATCATCTGATGTCTTATCTCTCAGTTGATGTCCTAAAGTCGAGGCATCACCCCTTCGCACTCTTGGTATCTGCAAAGTCAACACACACTAATGCATGAATTCCTTGATGTTTTTGTTCCACAAATGACTAACACATCAAACAGTCAAATAATAAATGATACAAATACCAAAGTGAAAAACAACTGAACCAAATGTAGGGTTGCAAATACGAATTAAAGGTATGACTTGTAGGATGACCTACGAGCTGTAATGTAGACTTATAGTAATATGTTCTTTGAGAAAAAGGTATTCTGAAATCAGCTACGAGATGCAGGTATGAATCGTAGGGTAACCTACAAGACCATCACTACGAGTCGTAAGAAGTGTTACAAATCATAGGTGATCCTTATATGGAAAATGTTAAGCTACCATAAATGATTGTTTCCTTCTACGAAGTACTACCACGACTCATAGGATGACTTAAGAGTCGTAGTGGTCCTCATAGCAGAAAACAGAGAGCGCCTTGGGTGTATTTAACCTTTCAAAAAAGAATAAGAATTAATTAGGAAGCATCAAAAATCACAAACACATGAATAGACCAGGAATAAGCCTAATCACTACACTTTACCAATCATCCCATGATGAAACACAAATTATCTGTATTGTTCTAAACATGTCCAATATCGAATACATGGAAGCACATAAAAGGGTACATCAATTTTATGCATGAGTCCTTCCTCAAAAAAAAATGATAGCATCCTTCCACATAAAAAGTTGAACTCTAGATGGTCTTCACAAAATAATCATGCATTAAATACATAATACATGTACATGACCATAGCATCAGACTTTATAGTCACCCAACAAGGATAAAATTAAAGAATGAACTCATAGCAGGGACATAACTAAGTATAAATCACATTGTTATCATAAAGTATTCATTCAAACACCCACAAAACAAGATTATTTTAGAGGTATACCCAACTTAACCACGAAAACGTACAAGATGAATGGATGAATATGAGATGAGAAGAAGAAAAGAAGAAATCGAATCGCTAGTGAAGATTTCACTACTGGGGGATGTTAGTATAGGAATGATTTGGGGAATGAATGAAACAGTGAAAAGTGATGAAAGGGGGGTTATAAAGTGAGAAGTACCATTTTAGAAGGGACATGAAGATCCAGAAAATGTTAGTCTTTTAATATTCAAAACGGGTCACCTTGTAAAATTCCACAGATCAGGTCTACGAGACTTCGACTACAAGCCATTGGACATCTTAGGACTCACAAGTCCCAGTCTCGTACCAGACCCAACACTTAATACAATTTAAATTTTCCTACCTGGGCACCATGAACCCTACTTACGACTCGTAGGAAACCATACAAATTGTAAGGTTGGCTCGTAGTGTGTGTGCCATCTTCAGATACTCACTTTTTCCCATTACGAGGCATGGTGATTAGTCGTAGTGGTGACTACGACTCATAGGCCTACTCATAGAAGTTTCTCCAAGTATAAATCTCTCTACTTCTCATGTTTCTAGTTCGTTCCTACAACCAATTACTCCAGATAAACTTAAATGCAAGATAATGTAGCTGATTCAAAGTCTTAACATTAACAACAAAACATTATCCTACCACCTAACAACTTACATGAATAAAAATCACTTAAAATAATTCAAAACATAAAGGATGCTTAGGTTCCCTCCCTAGAAGCGCCTTGTTTAATGTCGCGACTTGACCATGCCATCATTGATAATCAGACTTCACCATGAGTTCCATCACTGCTCCTTCTATTCCTCCTTTATTCTTCTTGTACTACCTCTAGTTTCTCAGCAAACTACTCCATCCTGTCTATGAGACTTTGCATTGATAAGGTTTGTTGTTCCATTTTGCAGTTACTTTTTGGAACATCAAACTTTATCTCCTGAACAATGTCATCTTGCTCATTAACTTTGGTTAGGACTTGTTCAAGCATATGCTTAATTCTTGTCAGCTTATTAGTGATGTAATGCTGGTGTGGTAACCTCGACCAGTTTGTCACATTCTCATTCTAAGGTCTAATTGGGGCTTCGTTTAATACACTAGTGGATTGTCCAACTTGTCCTTGAAAGGGAAGGTAAACTTGAGCAACTACAGAGAGCTTGTCAATATGCTTGATGATCTCATCAAATGGTCATGTTAGGAACTCCCAATAGTCCCCTCCAAACAATGTATCAGCCTTCCCTTATTGCTCGGAGGTTAGTGCTCGATAAACCCTAGCCACTAATTCATCAGTAGTTAGATAGTGGTTTTGGATTCGTTGCCAAGCACTGCTTTTAAGCTACTACCAAAGGTTCTCCTGGGACCACTTTGAAATTGCAAATGTTTTTTTTTTGTAGATTTTGCTTATAGAAGTTCATGAGAAAGACTCTCTGTACTTCCTACAAAATAGAACAAACATAAGGTACGAGAATTGACCACTATTCCGCGGCTCCACTCCAGAGAGTCATGGAGAAAGCCTGAAGAGCCATGGCCTCCCAAGAAGGACGTCTTGTCCTAAGAACCCCCTGAGTGTTTGAGTAAAATTTTGCAGGTGAATTTGAGGGTCTTTGGACTCTTACCCATAAACAAAAGGCTTGCCTCTGCAAGGTTTCCAATAAGCCGTTTGCAATGTAGAACTTTTGTTCAGTCATAGTGCCAGTCAACCTGCACTTAAAATCAACTAAGAAAAACAAAAAATAAAAATAAAATATAAGAGATTCTAGAAATCAACACTAAAACTAACTAATAGTGAAATTAAGTCAAAACCTAGCTGTATTCCGTAACAACGGTGCCATAACTTCTAGTGATGGTCATGCTCCACTAAGAAAGCGATCGCTATCACCAATTAACCTAACCAAAGGTTAGGGTGGAATCCACAAGGAATATGAGGCTTGACAACAAAACTTCACTACTAATCATTTCCAGCATAATAACTAAAATCTTTAAATGGGAGGGGGTTGTGATTCAAAAACAAAAGTAAAATTAATATTATGCTATACTGAGGGAAAATAATCAATTTTAACTTGGTAATTATGTTCCCCTTGGTTCGTTGACTCGATTACCCTAGATAACATAACTACAATTGGAAATTTGCATGTAGGATGGTAACTTAGGTTCATCCAGCCCTTTTGTGAAGGTAAAGGTCGAATTGCATCATGGCGTGTGGTCGGCAACCATGGTATGACAAATAACCATAACCCATTTTCCCAGTCAACCTCCACTTGGTTAGGTTTGGTTGATTGGATGAGAAGAAATTGATCGAATTCTTTCATCTATTTCTCTTTTCCTATTGGTCATTACCTTGGTCGGGATCGTAATAGTAGGTGGGGTTTGGTGTTGGGCACCACTAAACAATAATCAATATCAAGAGAAACAGATAATACATCCAAAACCCCAATCATAGAAATGTAATAAACCTAGGTCGTCTCAAGTCAACTACCACCATAACCCCAAGTTCTGGGTGTTTAGCTAGTCATGGTTAAGGAAAAACAAGCAAAAATGCAAACAAATAACATGATTGAGAGTTTTACCCAAGTCAACAAAGATTGAAGAAACCACAAGTTACAAACCAAAAGCTTGATAGATTGATGATGAACATAAAGCAAGGTTTATAATCCCCAAAATTGAGTTTTCCAAGAGAAAAAGATAATCTAAGCTAAAAACCATAAACAATTCTTGAGAAAATATTCAAAGGCAAGTATTATGTTCTGAATTCTGGAATCTCCTAATAAAGCCTTAACTTAATGTATTTATAGTGTTTATACACAAACCTTGTAAATAATACAGAAAAGACAGCTGGCAGCTGGTGCGTCTCACAGGTACAACTCGTACTCTTGTATCAAGTTCTTGGCATCTTGGACTCAACTGGTATGACCCACTGATACAAGTCATTGCTTAGCTTACGACGTGTATGCTCCTTTTGTAGTCTACGCCTTCAGTTTTTTGGTCTAACATTTTGGCTCTCTGGTCCGAGCTACGAGTCTTTTTATACGTGCTATAGTGAGACTTACGACTTATATAATGGCCTTGTAAGGTTGACCTACACTTAGAAGATCTACAATTTTTGATCTTTGTGTCTTGCTACGACACACCCTACAACTCATAGCTTAGGCTACGACTCGTAAGTGAGCTCGTATGTCCTATGATACAACAAAATCTATAACTTATCTTCAAAATCATGCCAACCTAACCTTTCTACAAAAACAACACAAAAACTCATAAAAACCATAAAAAGTTGCATTAAGAACTCACAACATCCCTTGTTTTAGGCATCAAATGTGTTATACTTTGACAGTACATAAACTTCCAATCTGATGAGAGGGAAAGCGTAGATTGGTCTGAGTTAGATGACATACCCTAGGGCAGAGGAGAAAGCCAGTCCTTAGTCAACCTACCCATTTTTAAAGATGACCCTCAGTGTCAAAGATGGGGGATCATAGGCATGAAGGCTATCCACAGGCAGGGGCTGGAGCCTAAGGGGAATGGAAAGCTCGTGCAACCATTCTATGAGGAGCCGTGACTATTTAATTCTATCTTGAGTCATGTCCATGATTTGGAGGCTGAGATGGATAGGCATGATCTCAGGTTGCTAATGGTAAAGCTAGGCGAGAATGTCGCGCTTCTAGTACGGGAGTTCTACGCTACTTATGAAGCAACTACTCTTTGGGATCTTCCAAAAGGGAAAAAATCCCTTGAGCAATCTCGATTGAGAGAGGTTCTAGTTCGAGGCTAGTGAGTGTACATTTCAGAGGAAACCATCTGCCGCGTACAGTTTGGGTCTACTTACAGAGCATCGAAATCCACAATCGAGTATAACAGCGGGATTGACAAGATGAGATAGGCTATGATTGGGTAGAATATGGACTAGAGGACCAAGCTTCTGAGATGGCTGGCCAGCTACATATCAAAAAGTGGCCTCGAGCCTATATGGGTCACTACACACACAAAGCCCATCATGAAGTCATCTCTCTCCTTCCTCGCCAAATTTTGGTGGGCTATCATCAAGGCTCATATCATACCCACCTTTACTGATAATGTCATCAGTTTGGAGCGATCGGTTCTACTAGCTAGCATCTTAGCTGGTTATGATATTGATTAGGCCCATGTGATGGCCTAGCAGATTCATGAGTCAGCACTCTAAATAAACACAAACATGCCCATTCTGATCCTGATCCATATGTTATACATGGAAGAAGGGATGCAAGTCTCACTCCATCTTAGGGCACATGTCGAGGCCCTTCACACCATGTTTCCTAGCCTGATCAAGGCTGACGAGAATTCAGTGGCTCTACAACAAGCAACACCTCCTTCGATTCCTGAGCCACTTACTACTGAGCCATCTACACCACAGGTTCCTTCTGCAGACTTTCCTATTATGTCTACTATTGCTTTTTATGATGTGGTTCATAGGTTATCCAAGAAAAAGGCCCATCTAGCCTCAGTTTATGCAGCGAATCAAACCCTGGGTCTGACAAATAGTTCAGGCATCGAAAGAGAGATCAAGATGTTCAACCACTCAGTACAAACTAGGGGATTGCTATGGTGGATGCTCGGGTCAATGCTATTGAGGCCAGAGTGCAGAAGAGACTTGATGGGACCCAGTCTACCGATATGACCACCTTTCATCATGAGTTGGATATGTTTAAGGCCGACTTGGTTGTATCACTAGAAGCCCTAATCACAGCTCTAGAGCAAGCACCTGTGGGCGATGACTCGATTGATCCATTTTTTTAAGACGATCCCGAGATGAGGATGATATAGGATACTGATTGTAACAACCCACATCTTACAATACTAGTACTATGCAAATGAAACATGATATGGTTTGGTCAAATTAGTGCTAATTTCTAAAAGTGCTTGAATTTCAAATTAAAGGGTGATATGTATGTCTAAACTTAAGAGGGTCGAGTGTATACATGTTTTGTGTCAAATTGAGGATATCACAACCCTAAATAAAGTTAGAGAATTAAGGTACTTGTAGGACTCAAGAAGCTAGCAAGTGAATCACCTACTTGCTTAGCTTAAAATTGCTAGCTAAATGGAGACGAGGTCGGACATCAAATTTGTCCAAGTCCGATTATGAATAAAGTCCATATTATGTGTTTAACTCTAGTCTATGTTTTACCATCATAAATTGACTATTATCAGCACAAGAAGAGTATGAAAAGGTCCCAAAGACATCACAATTTCTTTGATAATTTAGGCCCAAATTAATTAAGAAGAAAATTGAAAAATGGGCAGGAAAGACCCAACAAATTTGAACCCAATAATGCCTAAGTGAACGGGGAAAGGAGCTATATCACCATCTTGCTAATGTACGTATAAAATAACCTTAGTAAGTTGGCGAAAGTTTCCCTTTAAAAAGGGTTTAAAATAGCTTCCATAAGAAATTTTCATCTTGACCATAAAAAAATCAGATTGCTCTCCAAGTTTTCTCTCAACTTTTCTTGACTTTTTAAAGTAACCAAAAGAAGATTTTAGGGTTATTAAGGAGTATATAAGCCTTGAAGGTGAAGGTAAGTGATTATAGTTGTGTTTTTGGTAAGGTTTCTTCATGAAAAACAAGAGACTATGTTGGTTATGTCTATGCTGAAGTTGTTGAATAGCATGTGTTCCAAAAGTTATACATTTTTCTTGTTTATTTGGAAGGATTTCTATTTTTGGTTGGATTGATTATGAAGAGAGCCTATAATTCTTAATGACTATTGGTTCTATAATGATGTATAAGGGGCTGCTGCACCATTTTACAGTCCGCAAAAGTAAGTTCTTATGTGATATCGTAATTGTGCTCGTAATAGGAACTTGTGGGCTAATTGATTGAGGACTATGGTATCACATCCTCCACCTATTATGAGAATTATTTTTGAACTATTTTAGGACTGCTTGTATATGTATATGTTGTGGGAACAATTTGGTTGAAGTTGGTATGTTTTGGAGTCGTCAATATCATAATGTAGCGAAGGGATATAATGTTATGCCGCCTATTTATATGTTGCGTAGAATTGTTGTGTCCTATGCTTTATGGTTTTTGTAAGGCTATTATGGCACTAAAATAGGCTTCACATGGTATATATATGATAATTTGTATTAGAAAATACGATTAGGGGTGGAAAGTTTGAAAGAATGTGGTCGGGTTTATAAATACTCGCTTACTGCCCGTATGTTGTTTTTTCTATGAGATTGGGCTGCCAAGATGTATCTATTGGCTGTTAATGCTAGTTTTGTTACCTACTATGTTGTACATAAATATTTGGAGGAAGGGAAGGTTATCTCGAGGTAATAGCGAGGTCATACAGCGAGGTATGTAAGGCTATTTGATTTCATATTATTTGGCATGACATAGATCCCTTCATTGTATATAAAGGAACTTACCAACTCTGACACAACTATTAACTGTGTCTCCACTCTTTCACATGTTCATATGCTTCCAGACATAGTCACCTTCAAATCCGCATACATACTTGGATGCCAAGTTACATGGGTTCTTTTTGCTAAATATAGTTCACGAGTTGTTTCATCTCATACGCATCTTATTATTTGTGTAACCTACTCTTTTCATTATCATATTGTCCTGTATGATTATCTTCATGTCACATGCTACATATAAAACCCTATAACACCAATATTGTGACCACTAAAAGGACTCTCTCAAAGGTAATTGAAAGGTAAAGTATTTTGCTTATTGATGGGTGGTATCCTGAGGTGTGGAAGAATCACCTAGCCAGGATCGATCCTATCATGGGGGGGAGCCTAATGGGTTAAGGAAGAGCCTAGCCAGTGTCAATCCTGATACAATTTTACCATTGATCAGCTGGTCATTTGTTTTACATGTTGTGCACATAGTATACAATAAAGGTAAAGTGATAAAAGAAAGTAAAGTACATGATCCCATAGTACAACTAAAGGTGGTCTCTTATCCTACACCAGTGTATAGTTTCATTTGAGTTGTTACTTCATATATAGTATTTCCTGCCTTACATACTCAATACATATCTCGTACTAAAGTCCCTCATGAGGGACCTGCATTTCATGCTATAGGAACAAGTGCTAGTATATCTCCCTAGTAGGAGTATAAGATTTCTAGCTGTTGTGACCAATCTCCAGGTTGTTTTGGAGCTTTGCATGTTTAGAGCTTATATTTTGTGTTGAACAGTTAGTCAAGGTAAGGCCTGTCCGGACCCATATCAGATGCTTTTCCTTATCTAGAGGCTTTGTAAACTATGTAAATTAAAGTGTGGTCATATCGTACTTTAAACACCATGTCCCCAATGGCCTAGCCATATGCATTTCCTTTTGGCTTATTATCACTGTTTATTTTCTTAAAGGCATGTCAAATATATAAATCCCTTATAATATGTATAGAAAGCGCATAGATACAGGTTGATTCTACTGGCCTTATCGGCAATGAGTGTCAGTCTGCCCTAATGGGCCTTTGGGCATAACAGAAGTGGTATCAGAGTCGGTCGTCTTAAGGAGTCTACAAAGCCGTATTTATGTAGAATCTTGTTTATCAATGTGTTATGCACCATATTTATAAGCAGGAGGGTACGTGGCATTAGGAGTTGTTACTTTCTTTTTGTTCTTTAGATCGTGTCGTAAAGCTAAGTGTAATAGGTGGATTGTGTCTAGCCCCTAAATTGTTTTGTACAACAATTATGCTAGAAACCAGGCAAAACAAAGGTAAAGGGGATGGAGTAGAAGTAGTGGTTGGTATACCCAGTCAGGTGAGACAAAGGAATGAGGTTCAATAGGAGTCTCTGTCATAGACATTTCAACTCCTCCAGTTGCTGATGAACCTGGAAGTAGTGAAATTCCCTCAGAACCACCTATTGATGCTACCGTACAGGATTTGAGAAATGCAGTCCAACTATTGACTCGTATGGTTCCTGGCCAAGGTCAAAGGCAGGAAGATCCAGTTATAGGTACAAGTGGTATGAATAGGCCAGCTGGCACAAGGATACATGATTTATTTAATTTGGACCCTCCATCCTTCGCTAGGTTAGATCCTAATGAAGATCCCCAAGACTTTATTGATCAAATTCAATGCACTTTAGAAGTTATGCATGGGAGTGGTACAGAAGCTGTCGAGTTAATGATATATAGGTTGAAGGGTATGGCTATATTGTGGTATGAAGCTTGGAAGCAATCTAAGGGTGTAGATGCACCCCAACTACCTGGAAGAAGTTCAAAGAGGCATTTCTTGGCCATTACTTGCAATTAGAGATTTGAGAGGCCCATGCAGATCAGTTCTTGAATCTCAACCAAGGGAATATAAGCGTGAGGGAGTATAGCCTTCATTTCAATTACCCTCCAAGGTATGCTCCTAATGTAACTGCTACTATGGCAGATAGAGTTCATCGATATGTGGATAGATTGGATAGGTATCTAGTCAGAGACTGTACCATTGCTTCCTTGAATAAAGACACAGATATAGTGAGAATGAAAGATTTTGGAAATTGGAGGATCAGAGGCCAAGGAGAAGGATACAAGAGTTAGAAAGGGCACAGTCCAAGAGGGCTAGATCTACAGGGAAGTTTAGACCACCCCAAAGTGAGCTTAGGCCTCGATTTCTAATAGAACACCTAGCCCATCATCCTCCTACTCTGCAGCCTGTGCTCCACCACAACTTCAGGGGTCTAGGAGAAATTAGTTCAGTTTAAGAAGTGAAGGGCAAGGCGCTCGGATAGTGGGGTATTCAGCAGGCCAGCAAATGACCCCTACGTAGCCTTGTAAATAGTGTGGAAAAAGTCATTTTGGTATATGTCGTGTTCGGAAGACGCTTGTTATTGGTGTGGTGCGCCAAGGCATATGATGGGAGATTGCCCAAGGAGACGTATGAGTGATATAGCATAATCTACTAGGTCATCAGTTGCATCATCATTGTCAGTTCGTCTATCAGGTAGGTGTCAACAAGCAACTATGGGTCGTTGTAGAGGTGTTAGAGGGGAAGCTAGCTCTAGCAGAGTCTAGAATCACACTTATGCTCTGGGGTGTTGGCAAAATTTAAAAGCTTCACCTGATGTGGCCACAGGTATATTGTCCATTTTTTCACATAATGTATATGAATTAATTGATCCTAGTACTACACTATTATACATTACCCCACTAGTTTCTGGGAAGCTTAAGAGAACACCCAAATTATTGAACGAACCATTTGAAGTGTTCACACTAACTAGTGAATTTACTATGGCTAGAAGGGTTTATTGTGACTGTGTAGTAACTGTTTGTGATCATGACACATTGGCTGGCCTTATTGAGCTAGATATGGTGGAATTCGATGTTATAATGGGCATGGATTGGTTAGCTTCTCGCTATGGACCATAGATTTCCAAACTAAGAGTGTACTTCCACTTTACAAATGAGGCAGTTCTTGAATGGGAAGGCAATGTTGGGGCACCAAAGAGTACATTTATCTCTTATTTCAAGGCCCATTAGATGATATCTAAGGGGTATATATGTCATTTAGTTAGAGTGAGGGATATGGAGATAGAATCACCAACTCTTCAATCAGTTCCAGTAGTG
>JAOTQR010085168.1:0-36382 GCA_025774065.1 Solanum ossicruentum
TATATACACGTACTGTTTGGCATCTGTGTCTAGAGGTTTGTGGATACTAGTGGGTAATGGGTATTTGAGAGACACTTAAGTATATGGTTTATTGTATGATTTCGCACTTGATCAGGCAGCGAGACCGCATTATTATATGTATGACATGATTATTAGGCGGCAGGACCGTAGCGGAGACCTTGTCGGCCCACAATTATGTTTATTTATAAAGAAATATATATTTGTATTGTTGTCTGGGAAGCTGTTGGGTTTTATTTGCAGGTGAGGTTAGTTAATAAAACAGAGGAAACTCTGCCAAAATTCCGGTAGATTTTCTAGTGGTTATGTTGGTCTTTAGAGTTAATGTTTGCATTAGGTACCCAATCGGCACTAGCCACGGCCCCTGGGTTGGGTCGTGACAGGAAGTGACTCGGATTCCTCTCTGGAATTTGCATTTTGGGAATTTCAAATTTTGATAGGGTTGCTCTAAAATCGGGGTTAGACCCTTTTTCCCCTAATTTTGACCTCCTAAATAAGAATGTGTAGTCGGATTTTCTATATAACACACGTATTTTTGAGATATAAGGAAATTACATTTTCAGGCACTTCTGAGGCACGTTTCGAACACTTTTTGGGGTCGTTTCATAGGGTAATATCCAATCACCTCCGTCTTATTAGGATTCACCTTAATACCATCTCCTGACACTACATGCCCTAGGAAAGCAACCTCTTTCAACCAAAACTCACATTTTGCATATTTTATGTAAAATCTCTCCTACCTCAAGATTCGCAACACCACCCTCAAGTAGACTACATGCTCCTCCTCACTATGGGAATAAATCAAGATACCATCAATAAGAACCACCACAAACTAGTCAAGATAGGGGTTAAAGACCCTATTCATAAGATCGATGAATATAGACGGTGCATTAGTCAGCCCAAATGACATAACCACAAACTCAAAGTGCCCATACAAAGTCTGGAAAGCCATCTTGGGAAAGTCACACTCCCTCACTTTCACTTGGAGATACCCGAATCGAAGATCAGACTTAAACTAGCCCATTGAAGTTGATCAAAAAGGTCATCAATGACCTTGGTAGAAGGTATTTATTCTTTCTGGTGACCTTATTAAGTTGTCGGTAATTAATACATATTCTGAGAGAGCCATCCTTCTTCTTTACAAATAACACCGATGCAGCCTAAGGTGACTTACTAGGCCTTATAAAACCCTTTTTTAATAAATCCCTTAATTACTCCTTCAACTCCGTCAGGTCCATACAATAAGGGGGAAATAGAGATGGGTTGAGTATTGGGAAGAAGGTCTATACCAAAGTTTATTTCCCTTTCGAGAGGATCACCAGGAAGCTCATCGGGAAAGACATCAAGGAACTCATTAACCACCGGAACTGACTCTATAGGAAGGACTTTCGACTCAACATCCCTAACCCTCACAAGATGATAGAGACAAGAAATGTCTACCCTTGACCATCATATCACAACTTTCCCACTCAAGGATGGGTTTAGTAAGAAATTGAAACTTGATCCTACAAGTTCTATAATCAAAAGAAGCATAATATGCATGCAAGCAATCCATCCCAAGAATGATATCAAAATCCACCATATCTAACTCAACAAAATCACAAGGCAAGATTTTATGCAATATGAATAGGGGACAATTTCTATTGACTCTTCTAGCAACAATAGATTCACCAATTGGGGGTTGACATAACACAATAATTCGGGGCTAACATGAAGCTTTTTGGCAACAAAAAGTGTAATTAAAGAAAGAGTGGCACCCGTGTCTATCAAAGCATTAACATCAAAATTAAAAACCTTTAACATACCAGTAATGACATCGGGCATCTCATCTACCCTTTGTCTCTCTTGAAGAGTATAGAACCAAATTTGCCTTGGAGCACCCGCTTGTTAGCCTACACTTCCCTTTGCACCCACATTTACACCTTGGCCTTGTGGATGACCATCTCTACCCTTTTCTTATGCATATGGACATTCAATCACTTTATGACCTACTTCACCACAACCAAAGCAAGCATTAGAGCTATTTAAACATGGACCACTATGATTTCTTTCACACCTTGGGCACTTAGGATTCGGCACCCCACTACCACCACCTTTGAATCTTTGATTATCATTAATAGACCTCCTATTAGGAGCATTGGAAGACCCTTGGATTTAGAACTTATGGCCTTGACGAAAATGGCCACCCTTGGGATTTTGGAATCCACCTTCAAAACGGGACATCTTTGCCTCACCACTCCTTCACTTTCTCAACTTTTCCCCCTATAGTTGTTTGACATAAGTCATGAGGCAGGACAAATCCATATCACCTATGAGCATGGCATTACGACACTCTCTTTGTACCAAGTCGGACACACCCGACACAAATTTGTTCTTCCTAGAATTCTACTCAACCAACCAATTGAAGGGCATACTTGAAGAGTTGGTTGAAGTTGAGGGCATACTCCCTCACACTCATAGACCCTTACTTTAGATTCATAAATTCCATCATTTTCGCCTCCCTTAGTTTAGTAGGAAAGAACTGGTTGAGAAATGGCGCTTTGAAGTCTTCCCAAAGAATGGCATCACCATTCCCCTTCTCCATATTCCATAGAGAGAACCATATTTGTGTCACCACTTTGAGTATATAGGCCGCCAACTCCGCCTTTTTCTCTGAATTAACCCCTAAGATAGACAAACACTTTATATACCTCATCGATGAATTCTTGTAGATCCTCATCCACCTTAGACCCATGGAACTTAAGTGGGTTCATTCTAGTAAAATCCCTTACCCTAGAAGCTGGAGTAGAAACATGAGAGGCTTGGACCCTTGGTTGATTTGATTAGTCCTGTCATGGGTCAACATGGTAATAGCATCTCGAAACTCTTCATGGGCCATGCTTCCACTTGAGGATCTTGAGGAGAGGGAGGGGTCGGTTGCTCCTCGAGTGCACGGGCTCTTCTTCCACTTGGAATAGGCATGATCTTGATAGCAAAGAACATTCATTAGAGGAAAAGTCTTACCTTACTCCTAAAGCACAACATAGATCATGAAGAAGGAAAACATTTCCTAAAACGCCTCATAGCCTCTTAATCATAGTTGTGGTGCACTTCACAACCATGACAAAAACTCTAATCGATGCGGTGTGTTGGATTTTGAGGACCATTACATCCTAGTGATCTTATACCAAGTATGTCATGACCTGAGCCTTTCGCCTATATGTGACACAGCGAATGGGCAACTCGAAGGAACCCCAAACAAGCTTCTTAGCATATCAATCACACATCCTTGGTCGCGGAAGCAAAACATCAACAACAAGAGACATGAAGAAGGGAAACGGGACTAAGTCAAGTCTTTGATAATCATTAAACATTCAAGAGTCAAGATCATAGCATAATTTCATCAATTGTTCCAACAACACCTCTTACATAGATTGGGCGGGGGCCAAGACACTTTCCGGGATCACTCTCATAGTATCAAGTATTTAACATAAAGAGATAACAAAAGAAAGTGTAGCATAGCTAGTGTCCCCGAACTTGAGGACTCACCAAAAGCTTATCTTTAAGATGCCAAACTAGCCACATGGAGGATGATAATTAGGTGCTCCACTTCCTACATGATAACATCATGTAGGCATAGAGTATGTGTTAGTACGTTTGAATTTACTAAGTATATAGGATGTAATGCAATAAGACATAAGCCAATATAGTAAAAATGCATAATCATAAGCAATGGATGAGTATAATGTCAATATGGCATGCATGATCAATGCTTGAAGTAAAACATGCTTGTAAATCATAGATCTTGTGTAGAACATAATACATGTGTAGTACAAGACCATAATCATAGACCAAGCAACTATTACTCATAATCAAAGGCATGTCACCCCCTTGGAAGGTGATTGAGGTACCTACCCCTTAACATGGTAGTATGGGTATGTCACCCCCTCGACGTGGTAGTACGCGCATGTCACCTCCCGATGAGGTGGTTATGGTATATACCTCTCAACGTGGTAGTACGGGCATGTCACCTGCCGACGAGGTGGTCAATATACATACCCCTCGACATGGTAGTACGGGCATGTCACCACCCGACAATGTGCTCAAGGCTTATCACCCCCTCAACAAGGTGATTGGGCATGTCAGCCCCAACAAGATGTGGTCAACTTGCAACACTATAGATACTTTCATAAATTCAATACGTATATATAATCAGTTAATCACCATATAGTCACTTGATTCATAATCCATGCAATAGATCATCAATAGCTCAAGAATCCTTATCAAGACATTTTATCAAATACTTGGCAGGTGTGCGATGCTAGTTCAAGATCATTCAATTCAAGAGTGAAATAATGTGAGAAAAGTTAATGTAAATCTATCATGACCCAAGCCTAGGGCCTAGACATAACAAGGCAAATAGGGAACCTGAAGGAATTCCAAACAACCTTCTTAACTTATCATTACACATCATCAGTCGCGGAAGCATATAAAACATAAAGAGTAAGAATAGGGGTAAAGGAGCTAAGGGGAAAGCTTGCATAACATCATGATCAAGAGACAAAGAGCCAAGGCTCATATCATAGATACATAAAATGTCCAAAAAATACCTCTAATACTTAGATAAGCGGGGGCCAAGACAAAGCAATCGGGCTCACCCTCCTAGTCCAAAATAGAAAACAAAGAAAAGTGTTTCAATACATAATAGGAGAAACATAAACTAAGGTCCCTGAAATGGAGGACTCATCAACTAGCTTGAGTAGTACCGATCTAGCCACGTGGAAGAGGAGGATGATCAACTTGGACTCCGGTTCCTATATGGTGATATCATGTAGGCAGGAGTATTTATTATTATGTGCAAATATACCAAGATATAGGATGCAATGCAACAAGAGACCTTAGTTCTTGATGAGGGTTGAAAGAAATCCTTAGTTCTTGATGAGGGTTTTGAGACTTGAATTTAGGAGTGAAAAAATATGGGTAAGGCCAAGGCAGCAGATCATCTCTGGAAATCGCATTTTTGCAATTTTTAAATTTTGCTACGGTTGATCTTAAATTGGGGTTAGACCCTGTCTCCCTTAATTTTGACCCTTTGAACAAGAATATGAAGTCAGATTTTCAATATCACATATAAATTTTAAGATATATGGAAATTAAAATTCAGGGCATTTCGAGGCACATTTTCGAGCACTTTATGGGGTCGTTTCAACATCTCCCTCTTGGGAACTTTCATCCCCGAATGTAAAAAAAATGTACATGACAAGACTGATCATAGCCAAATCATCCCCAACAAGAATGCAACATTACGTTTAAAAGACCAGTTTCAAAATCTCTTCATGAGTGTAAAATCTCACAAATATGCCAAGTTGAACATGAATGCATATGAATGACATAGGGGTTGAAATATAAGACTTGAAATCACATAAGAGACTTATAATTAGTACCTTAGGATTGAATGGAGGGGAAAAGTTAAGGATACCACTTTTACATATCTGTTTCGGCCTCCCATGTAGCACTTTCGACTTGTTGGTTCCTCCAAAGGACCTTAACGGATGCCACCTCCGTGTTCCTCAATCTCTTCACTTGCCTATTCAAAATCTGAACCGAGGCCTCCTCATAAGTCAAGTTATCTTCAACAACAGCCATATAACATCAAGAGGCACAATAGGATTAGCATCACTAACACATTTTATCAACATAGAGACAAGGAACACCGGATGAACCAAATTCATTTCACTAGGCAACTTCAACTAATAAGCTACTTTGACCACCCTCTTTATCACCTCATAAGGACCAACATAACAAGGACTCAACTTCCCTCTTTTACCAAAACAGACCACACCTTTTATTGGAGAAACTTTCAAATTGACCCAATCACCCACTTCAAATTCAAGGTCTCTTCTTCTCACATCGGCATAGGATTTTTTATGACTTTGGGCTGTTTTCAACCTTTCCCTAATCATCCTAACTTCTCAAAAGCCTCCATAACCAGATCCGGTCCCAATAAATCCATCTCTCCAATCTCAAACCAACCAATCGGTGAACTACAACGTCTCCCATACAAAGCCTCAAAAGGAGCCATCCCGATACTAGAGTGATAGTTATTGTTACAGGCAAACTCAATCAATGGAAGATGGTCATCCCAACAACCCTTAAGCTCAAAGACACAATCCCTAAGAATATCCTCAAGTGTTTGAATAGTTCTTTCGGCTTGGCCGTCCATTTGAGGGTGAAAGACCATATTAAGGTGAACTTTTATACCAACATCCGTTTGAAAATGCCTCCAAAAGTGTGAAGTGAATTATGCACTACAATCCGATATGATGGACATACCCTTCAGCGCCATGTGTAGTCCTAATCGGTCAAAAGTGAGCCGATTTGGTCATCCAATCAACCACAACCCAAATGAAATCAAAACCTTTTCTAGTCTTGGGAAATCTAACCAAAAATTCCATATTAATCCCCTCCCACTTTCAAGTAGGAATGGTGGCCTTTTATGTTTGGCTTTGACTTGTTGAAAACTATGGCAACCGAAAATGAATTTTGCAATGTCCCTCTTCATGCCTCCCCACCAATATATATCCCTCAAGCCTTTATACATTTTGGTGGAACCAAGGTGTATAGAATAAGAAGAATTATGGGCCTCATCACAGATTTTCTATCTCAAACCATCAATACAAGGAACACACAACCTATCTTGGTATCTAAGGGCACCATATCCCCCTTGGGAGAAAACCTCTTCTTTGTCATCTTTCACCAAGGCCTTCAATTCAAGAAAGTAGGGATCAAGGTCTTTTTTGGCTATTACCTCATCAACCAAAGAAGACTTAGAACCATCAACAACAACAATATCACCACTTCCAGCCTCCTCCAATCCAACCCCCAACCTAGCCAACCGATGCACTTCCCTAGCCATCTCCTTCCCACTACCATCAATATGAGCGACACCCAACTCGAAGCATCCGCCATAACATTTACCTTACCACGTTGATAATGCACAGTCATATCATAGTCTTTAAGAAGTTCTAACGATCTCCTTTTCCTCAAGTTGAGATCCTTTTGAGTTAAAACATATTGGAGGCTATTATGATCGGTGAACACATCGACATACACCCCATACAAATACTGACACCAAATCTTTAATGCAAACACAACGGCCGCTAACTCTCGATCATGGATAGGGTAGTTTGTTTCATGCACCTTAAGTTTTCTAAAAGCATAAGCTTTGACCTTACCACTTTGCATTAGCATACAACCCAAACCAACTCTAGAAGCATCATAATACACAACAAATCCCTCAAGCCACATGAACCAAGAATGCAACCTCCTTCAACAAAAATTCACACTTTTCATACTTAACGTACAATTTCTCTTCCTTCAATCTTTGCAACACAACCCTCAAATGACCCATATGCTCCTTCTTACTATGAGAATAGATCAATATATCATCAATGAAGGAAACATAAAAGGCATCAACGTAGGGTTTGGAGACCCTATAAATAAGGTCCATGAAGATGGCCGGTGCATTGGCCAATCAAAAGGACATCACAACAAACTCATAATGCACATATCTAGTCCGGAAGGCCGTCTAGGGAATGCTACATTCCCTCACCCTCACTTGATTATACCTGGATCAAAGATCAATCTTAGAGAAAAAGTTAGCCCCTTGCAATTGGTCAAACAAATCATCAATTCTTAGTAGAGGATGCCTATTCTTGATGGTGATCCAGTTGACTTATCGGTAGTTAATTTACATCCTAAGGGACCCATCCTTCTTTTTCACAAATAACACTAGAGAACCCCAGGGTGATTTGCTAGGTCTAATCAATCCCTTGTCCGAAAAATCATTTAATTATTCCTTTAACTCCTTCAACTCCGTCGGGGCCATATGGTAAGGGGGAATGGAGATAGATTGAGTATCGAGGAGGAGGTCTATACCAAAATCTATCTCCCTTTTGGGAGGGACACCGGGAAGGTCATTTGGGAAGATATCAAGAAACCCATTTACAATCAGAACTGACTCAATGGAAGGGACTTTGGACTCCACATCTGTAATCCTCACAAGATGATACAAGCACCCCTTAGAGATTAATATACGGGCTTTAATGCAAGAGATTAATCTACCCTTGATCACCACATCTTGACTTTCCCACTCAAGGACGGATTCATTTAGAAATTGGAATTTGACCCTATGTGTTCTACAATCAATAGAAGCATAATAGGCTTGCAACCAATTCATCCCAAGAATGACATCAAAATCTACCATGTCTAAATTCAACAAGATCACAAGGCAACAACTTATGCAAAATATAAATAGGATAACTTCTATAAATCTTCCTAACAACAGTAGAGGCACCAATGGGAGTAGACACTTCATTATGACTCATACAACAACTCGGGGTCAACATGGAACTTTTTAGCAACAAAAGGTGTAACAAAGAAAAGATTCGCAGTCAGATCAATCAAAGAATATACATCAAAGTCAAAGATTTTCAACATACCGGAAATAACATTAGGAACCTCACTAACCACCGGCCTCCCGTGTAGAGCAAAAAATCAATTGTGTCTTGGGGCACCATATTGAGGAGTACCTCTACCCAATGGAACCACATTTACACCCGACCCTTTACCACGGGTTCTTGGACAATCCACTCTTTTGTGACCAAGCTCCCCACAATTAAAGCATGCATTAGAACTCTTCAAACATGAGCCCCTATGACTCTCCATACATGTAGGACGCACATAATTGGAGCCATACCACCACCACCTTGAGGCCTAGTGAATTCATTGGCAAACTCCCATTTGTAGCATGAGAAGGCACTTGCCCTTGATGGAACCGGCCACCACTTTGGAGCTTACCCCCAAGACAGGCCCCCTTCTCTTCCTCAACTTTTCCTCCTCCATTTGCTCGGCATATGTTATCAACCGAGGCAAGTCCATGTCACCAATTATCATGGCGAACCAGCATTCTTCACACACTAAGTCTGAGACCCTCATTATAAACTTATTCATCTTAGATCTTGGATCGACCACAAAATGAGGAGCATACTTTGAAAGTTAATTAAACTTGAGGGCATACTCCCTCACACTTATGGTACCTTGTTTCAAGTTCATGAACTCTACCAACTTGACTTCCCTAAGCTCAATAGGGAAAAACCGATTGAGAAAGGCCAATTTTGAACTCCTCCCAAATCACCGCATTACAAATTCCCTTCTCACCCTTCCATTAATCATACCATATTTGGGCTACCCCTTTGAGTTGGTACACTGCTAACTCAGCCTTGTCATTCAGCCTAACACCCATGATATTCAAGATCTTGTAGACCTCATCAATGAACTCTTATGGATCTTCATCCACCTTCGACCCATAGAATACTTGAGGATTCATCCTCATGAATCACTTGCCCTAGCTCCAGGGTTAATATCATGAGGGGCTTGGGCCCCATGATTAACTTGGTTGGCCACAACTTTGGGCATGTATAATGAGAGCATCCCAGAGCTCACCATTGGTAGGTTGCACCTCGGGAGTTTGGGCTCTTCGTCCTCAAGTGTTAGGCATGATCTAGCATTGCAGAGAACAATCATTAGGGGAAAAAACTTACCTTAACTCTATAGCATGACATAGAACATGATGAAGGGAAACATTTCCTGAAATACCTCATAGCCTCCTATTCATAGTCATGGCGCGCTTCTTAACCATGAATAGGACTCTAATCGACATGATGTGTTGGACTCCGACGATCTATCAACCTAGTGTACTGATACCAAGTTTGTCAAGACCCAAGCCTAGGGCCTCGACGTGATAAGGCGAATGGGGAACCCGAAGGAACCCCAAACAAGCCTCTTAACTTATCATTACATATAATTGGTCGCAGAAGCATATAAAAGACCTAAAGAGTAAGAATTGGGGTAAATGGGCTAAGGTAAAAGCTTGCATAATATCATGATCAAGAGACAAAAAGTCAAGGATCATATCATAGATAATAACAGGTGCAACAAACACCTCTAATACTTAGATAAGAGCAGGGGCCAAGACAAAGCAACCGGGCTCACCCTCATAGTCGAAAATAGAAAACAAAGAAAATTTTCTCAATATATAATAGGAGAAATCTAGACTAAGGTCCCCGAAGTGGAGGACTCACCAACTAGCTTGAGTAGTACCGAACTAGCCACGTGGAGGAGGAGGAAGATCAACTTGGGCTCTGGTTCCTACATGGTGATATCATGTGGGCAAGAGTATACGTTAGTACGTTTGAAGGTACTAAGTAGGTAGGATGTAATGCAACAAGGGATAGACATTATAATCAAAATGCATAGCAATAGGCAATAGGAACAATATAACAACATGGCATGTCTAATCAATGCATAAGTAAAACATGCTCAAGTAACTCATTCTCATATAGGATATCATATGTGTAGAAGAGACCAAGCTAGCTTTCCAAGGTACAAACCCCTCGGTAGGTTGCTAATGATGCCACCCCATCACTTATGTGGTGAGGTACAAAACCCTCACCAGGTTGATGAACTATCACGACCCAAAATAGGGCCTAGACATGACACAGCGAATGGGGAGCCAGCCCTAAGGGTCCCCAAACAAACATCTTAAATTATCATCACACATCATTAATTGCAAAAGCATGTAAATGACATAAAAGAGTAGAAATAGGGGCAATGGAACTAAGGAGAAAGCTTGCATAATATCATAATCAAGAGATAGAAGAGTCTAGGCTCATATCATAGAAACATAGCATGTCCATCAATACCTCAACTACATAGATAAGAGTGTAGGCCAAGACAATGCAACCGGGCTCACCCTCATAGTAAAAAAAGAAATAAAGAAGAGTGTCTCAATATATAATAAGAGAAACATAGCCAATGTCCTCGGAATGGAGGACTCACCAACTAGCTTGAATGATACCGAATAAGACAAGTGAAGGAGGATGATCAACTTGGGCTCCGGTTCCTACATGTTGATATCATGTAGGCAAGAGTATGCATTAGCACATTTGAATATACTAAGTATGTAGGATGCAATGCAACAATGATAGGCATCATAATCAAAATGCATAACAATAGGCAATAGGCATAATACATCAATATGGCATGTATGATCAATGTTTAAGGAAAACATGCTTATACTCATGCTCATATATGATATCATATGTGTAGAAGAAACCAAGCTAGATTCCCAAAGTACAAACTCCATGGTTGGTTAGTGATGATTTCACCCATCACCCTAGTGTGAGAGGTACGAACCCCTTATCTAGGTTAGTGATGACAGCATCCATCACCCTGGTGTAAGGTACTAACCCCTCATCTAGGTTAGTGATGATCACACTAATCAACCTAGTATGTGAGGTACAAACCCCTCATCTAGGTTAATAGAAATCTCACCTACCACCTTTGTGTTTGAGATATTAACCCCTCAACTAGGTTACCCAGATTGGGCATGGTCTAATGCAATATTTTGTATACAGTATATCATATACATAAGCTCATTTCTTCATCATGTAGTCAATAAAATCATATCTCATTCTTTGGACCTTGAACTCCTCAAGAAACCACATACGGACATTTTATCAAACATGTAGAGGGTGTGTAATTCTAGTATAAAATCATGAAATATAGAGATGAAATCATGCAAGAAAATCCATTGTAAAACCATTAATCAACACCTTGCAACACATCCAAGCCATATACTTCAAAACCCCTCATCAAATCTTACAATAGATCCATGATTTATAGCTTAAAACATAGCAAAACAGTCACAAGTTTATATAGCTTTAACATAGTTCATAGAAATGTTCATACTAGTAAAAAAATTTGTAAAATCATCTTCAAATCATATAAATTTAGTAAAACGATGTTAGGGCACCATGGTTGGAAGGAACCAATGGTTGAAACCCATATACCTTAGGTCTGGAGTTACTTGGAATTGAGATTGGGAAGAATGGAGGCTTGGAAATGATCTTGGAATCCAATCTTGTTCTTGGATTTCCTTGAAATTGAATTGGGGCTTGATGGAGACTCTTGAGAGGATTTGGCAGTGTGATTGAGATGTGAGTAGTGCAATTGGGTCCTTAGGAATAGTGTTTAGGTTTATTAGGAAGGTTAAGATAGCCTAGGAAGTCAAAAAGGCTCATTAGAATAAGTAGCATTTATGAAAATGACATTAGTGAACGGATGGAAAGAATGATAAAGTGTGGCCTCACTGGAGGTTTGACTGGTCATGTGGCACTCCACGGGTTGTGTGGAGTGCCCGTGAGACAAGGCTTAGCCTCAAAATTGCTATTAGATCACTTGAGAAAACGTTAGTGTCGACGTCACTTTGACGGACCACTTCACGGTCTCTGTGGTGCTTCATAGTCTGTTTAGTGGTCCGTTGCACCACACTTGGACATGCAAATGTGGCTAGGCCACTTCACGCCAAAGCCCCCCGAGCCCTCAGCCCACACGTAGCCAGTCAAGTGTGCTCATGGCACCTCCCTTAGCCAAAATCACCACTCATGCCAACCTTGCCCCTCTTGCACACCCCCACAACCCTCCACACGATCAGTGGCTAGTCACACGGCTCGTACCACTGGCCGTGTCACATTTCTTAGGCCAAAAATGGCCTTTTCCATCCCCAAACCATACAAACGGCCGATCACACACCTCATTGGTTGTCAAGTTGTCCGTTTAAAACCCCTGCACAAGAGGGTCTCACAAAAATGATCAAAACTCCTTCATCTAACATCGGAAGGAGGTGAAACCAAGTGTGTTGCAAAGCTAAACCAAAGAGCTTCCCGTTAGCTAGGCCAAAAATTTCCTTTTATAGCCCCAATACATACAAATAGCCCGTCAAAGGCAACACTGCCTGTCAAACTATCCTTGTGACATCACAGCAAAGGAGGGTCTCACAAAAATGGTCATAACTCCGTCACCCGACCTTGAAATGAGGTGAAACCAAGTGCATTGGAAATCTCACTCAAAGTGATTTCATTTGACATGCTGTGGGCCACCCAGTTCTAAGTGTGCTAAAAATTATGCTCATTTAAAATTGGCCCTCGCATGAGCCATCACCCAAAACTCAACTCATAGGGAAATCTTGAACACGTCTAGGTACTAGGAGTCTCCCATGAACCTAATACACCCCCAACCTAACCAAATGAGGCTTGAAACATTGATACATAAAAGCGTAGAGTTACAAGCTGTCACAATATTTCCCCCTTGGGAACATTCGTCCTTGAATATCAAAAAAATGTATATGAGAGACATGAATAAGATAATTTCAGCCCACTAAGGATGCAACAATACACTTAAACACCATTTTAAAATCTCAGCATAGTGTAAAAATCATCATGATCTTGTCAAAGTAAACGTGAATGCATTCAAATGATATAGGGGCTGAAACATGAGGCTTAGAATCATTTGAAGGACTTAGTCATTATTTTAGGCTTGATTAGAGTGAAGGAGGTATGAATATCGCTCCTATAAGATCACTTCGGCTTCCTTGGAAACACCTTTGACTTGATGGTCCTTTCAAGAGTGCCTTAATGAACACCAACATCCTCATTAATCAACTTTTCCACTCATCCGTCAATCACCTCCATCAAGACCTTCCCCTGAGCCAATTGGACCTCCATATCACCCACAATTTCAAAGAGTGCTATAGCACTAGAGTCACCAACACATCCCATTCACCTAGAAGCATGAAGAATCGAACGAACCATATCATCCATAGGCCATCCCCAAACTTATGCAACCTTAACAACCTCCATCTACACTCTATAAGGACTCACAATCCTCAACTCAATTGTCAACCTTAAACACACCTAGTCCACTTGGTACCATACACTGCCATCTCCCCTTTGGGAGACAACCTCCACTCTATCATCTTTACCCACAACTTCCAATTCTATTAAGGCGAAATCAAGGCCTTGCCTAAAGTAGACCATTAAACCAAAGCAATTTGGAACCACCAAGAACACTATACTACCTTTGTCAACTTCCTTCAACCTAACTCCCTATCTAGCCAACCGACGGACTCCACTAGTAACCTCTTGACATCCATTACCACAATGCTAGGCTACCCATAGGCACCCTACTTAGAGCATCAAACACCACACTAGCCTTACCGGGAAAAAGGTTATGCACACTCACGCCATAATTCTTAAGGAACTCTAACCACCTTTTTGTTACCCACCATTCACCCTCAATGTATTTAGCAAATAACATCTCATTTCTCAAGACTTACAACACTACCCACAAATGGTTCACACACCCTAGATAAATCAATACTTCATTACTAGAGACCACCACAAACATGTTAAGGAAGGGTTGTAAGACCCTATTCATGAAACCCACGAACACAACTGATGCACAACCATACAAGTCCACCAATATTCAGATGCTCACTCCTAGCCATAAGAGACACTTAGGGATAACACCTACCCTCATTCTCACATGGGGCAAACCCCAAACCAAGGACCAATCGTAGAGAAGTGCCTAACCCATCGTAGTTGCCCAAATTGATCCACCGACCCTAACCATCATATTACAACCTTACGGGTCCTACATTCCTTGGAAGCATGTTATGCAAGCAGCCCAAACTACCCCAGGACCTCCAACCCATCAAGCTAAGATCAACCAAGATCACAAGACAAGGTTCTATGCAATAAAGAATATGGGGCAACCCTTAGAGACCAATTGCACCTTAAGACAAGAACGGACTTACACCTTCACAACCACCTTACAAGCACCCACTGAAGGATGGGTTATTAGGGAATTAAGGATCTAATTCTATGGGTCCTACAAACCCATGAAGACACAATATGCATGCAACCATTCCATCCCTATAATGACATCAAAATCTACCATGCCAACTCCAACAAGTAACAAAACAACTCCTAATGCAATACAAACCCATGTCAACACCTATTAATATTCTAGCAACAATATACCCGACAAAAGGATGCATACCAAAGGTCCACACAACAACTGGGCACACAAGAAACCCCACTAGCAACCAAAAAGAATAGTGAAGAAATAGGGGCACACCAAGCCTATTAATGATGCACATGGCGAAAGGAACTTTCACTTACTGGTAATAGCATCATGCATCTTATCCCCCCCTTGAACCACTTGATCAACACGACAACCTAGATCCAAGTGTCATATACCCTTACACCCCCTTGAACAAATGGACAATCCACTAGCTTGTGGCCCACTTTACTACATCCAAACCAAGCACTCGTGTTCCTCCGACATGGGCCACTATGGTTCATTCCACACCCTCGACACTAGGGATTAGTCATCCCACCATCACCTCTTTTACCCCTTTCACGCTTATGAGGACACTCTTTCACCCTATGCCCCATCTCCCACAACCGTAACAAACATTAGTGCCTCTCAAGTATGGGCCATTATGGCCTCTACCACATCTTGGGCGCCAAGCATGAGGCACCACACCATCTCTATCTCTTCCTTTGGAACATTAAAACTAACATCAACATGGGCCCTCCTGGCATCACTACCTCTTCCCGTACCACTAGAAGTCTCGGGAGCACCCACTTGTTGATTTAGTTGAGTTGTCAATGTTGTCATCGCTTTGGCCATTATCCATAGAGCATTACAGACCTTCGCATTTGACATATCACCATCTTGAGTAGCTTGAGACATATCCTGAAATGTAACTGTTAGGAATTAGAAATAAGTGCAAAAGAACATAACGCTATCGCACGACATGGATCATGAAGAAATGAAACATTTCCTAGAATGCCTCATAGCTTCCTACCATAGTTGTGGTGCACAACACAACTATGAATAAGACTCTGATCAATGCAGTGTGCTGGACTCCTAGGATCTAACAACGTGGTGCTCTGATACCAAGTATGTCACGACCCAAAATAGGACCTAGATGTGACGAGTCGAATAGGGAGCCTGAAGGGTCCCCAAACAAGTCTGTTAACTTATCATCACACATCATTGGTCGTGGAAGCATGTAAATGGCATAAAAGAGTAGAAATAGAGGCAATGAGACTAAGGGGAAGTCTTGCATAACATCATAATCAATAGATAGAAGAGTCTGGGATCATATCATAGTTACATAACATGTCCAACATCACCTGTACTACATAGATTAGAGCGACGACCAAGACAATGCAACTGGGCTCACCATCATAGTCAAAATAGCAATAAAGAAGAGTGTCTCAATACATAATATGAGATACATGACCCAACAACTCCGAAATGGAGGACTCACCAACTATCTTGAATGATACCGTACTAGCCACGTAGAGAAGAATGATCAACTTGGGCTCTAGTTCCTACATGTTGATTTCTCATGTAGGCAAGAGTATGCATCAATACGTTTGAATGTACTATGTATGTAGGATGCAATGGAACAAGAGATAGGCATCATAATAAAAATGTATAATAATAGGCAATAGGCATAATATATCAATATGGAATGTATGATCTTTGCATAAGGAAAACATGCTTAAGTAAATCATGCTCATATTGGATATCAAATGTGTAGAAGAGACCAAGCTAGATTTCCAAAGTATAAACCCCTTGGTTGGTTTGTGATGATTTCACCCATCACCTTAGTGTGTGAGGTATAAACCCCTTATCTAGGTTAGTGATGATCACACCCATCACCCTAGTGTATGAGGAATTAATCACTCATCTAGGTTAGTGATATACACATCACTCTAGTGTGAGGTATAAACTCCTCATCTAGGTCGGTGGCAATCTCACCTATCACCTTGGTGCATGAGATATTAACCCCTTAACTAGGTTACCCGTATCGGGCATTGTCTAATGCAATACATTATATAGAGTATATCATATACATAAGATATTTCTTCATCATATAGTAAATAATATCATATCTCATGCTTTCGACCTTCAACTCCTCAAGGAACCGCATCCGGACATTTTATCAAACACTTAGAGGGTGTGTAATGCTAGTATAAAAATTATGAAATATAGAGATAAAATCATACAAGAAAATCCATTGTAAAATCATCAATCAATATCTTGCAACACCCATTCCATATAGTTCATAACCATTCATCAAATCTTATAATAGATCTAAGATTTATAACTCAAAATATAGCAAAACAATCACAAGTTCATATAGCTTTAACATAGTTAATAGACATATTCATACTAGTAAACCCATTTGTAAAATAAACTTTAAATCATGAAAATTGAGTAAAAAGAAGGTTATAGAACCATGGGTGAAAGGACCTAATGGTTGAAACCCACATACCTTAGGTCTAAAGCTGCTTGGAATTGAGATTGGGAAGAACGAAAGCTTGGAAATGATCTTGGAATCCAATCTTGTTCTTAGGTTTCCTTGAAATTGATTGGAGCTTGATAGAGGCTGTGAGAGGATCTAGGAGTGTGATTAAGATGAGAGTAGTGAAATTGGGTCCTTAATAATAGGGTTTCTTTCGGAAGGTGAAGATAGCCTAGGAAGTCAAAAAGGGTCATTAGAATAATTAGCATTTACGAAAATGCCATTAGTGAACGGATTAAAAATGACAAAGTGTGGCCTCACTGAGGCTTGACTGGTCGTGTGGTACTCCACGGGTGGTGTGGAGTGCCTGTGAGACAAGACTTAGCCTCAAACTTGCAATTGGAACCTTTGACAAAAAGTTAGCGTCGACATCACTTTGACGGACCACTTCACGGGCCATGTAGTGCTTCATGGTCCTTTTAGTGGTCTGTTGCACCATATTTGGACAAAAGAATGTGGACGGGTCACTTCAAGTCCCAGTCTTATGAGTCATTAGCCCTCTCACGACCAGTCAAGGGTGCCCGTGGCACCTCCCTTAGCATAAATCTCCACTCATACCAACCTTGCCCCTCTTGTACATCCCCACAACCCTCCACACGTGGTCAGTGGCTAGCCACACGGCCCGTGCCACTTGCCGTGTCACAGTCCTTAGGCCAAAAATGGCCTTTTCCATCCCCAAGCCATCCAAATGGCCCGTCACATACCCCACTAGTCGTCAAGCTATCCGTTTTTACACCACTGCACAAGAGGGTCTCACGAAAATGATCAAGACTCCTTCACCTGACATCGGAAGAAGGTGAAACCAAGTGTGTTATGAAGCTAACTCAAAGGGCTTCCCATTTCTTAGGCCAAAAATGGACTTTTCTAGTCCCAAGACATCCAAACTGCCAATCCAAGGCAACATTGCCTGTCAAACCTTCTGTGTGACATCACTGCACAGGAGGGTCTCACGAAAATTGTCATAACTCCCTCATCCGACCTCAGAATGAGGTGAAACCAAGTTTGTTAGAAAGCTAACTTTAAGGGATTTCATTTGACATGTTGTGGGCCACCCAGTTCAATGTATGCTAGAGATTATGCCTGTTTAAAGTTGACCATTGTATGAACCATCACCCAAAACTCAACTTTTGGGGAAGTATTGAACTCGTCTAGGTACTAGGAGTCTCCCATGAACCTAATACACCCCGACCTAAGCAAATGAGGCTTGAAACATGGATACATAAGAGCACAACGTTACAGAATGTCACAAGTACAAACCCTCATCTAGGTTGTTGATGATACCACCCTATCACCTTGGTGGTGAGGTACGACCCTCTCACTAGGTTGATGAGTACGAATCCCCATCTACATTATCTAGACCCTTAATCCCCCCGGATTGGGCATGGTCTAATTCAACACTTTATATAGATTATATCATATACATAAGCTTCTTTCATCATCATAACATCTACCATATCTTTTCTCATGCTTTGGACCTTCAATTCCTCATAAACCACATCCAGACATTTTATCAAACAATTAAAGGGTGTGTATTGCTAGTATAAAATCATAAAATATAGAGATGAATTCATGCAAGAAAATCTATTGTGAAACTCCTAATCAACACCTTGAAACACCCTCAAGCAATATATATTAAAACCCAATTAGCTTTAACATAGCAAACAAATCACAACTTTATATAGATTTAACATAGTTCATAGACATGTTCAACCCAATTGTAAAATCAACTTTATATCATGCAAATTGAGTAAGAAGGAGATTAAAGCATGGGTGGAAATACCCAATGGCTAAAACCTATAGCCTTGAGGAAGCTCTTGAAGAAGATTGAAAATGGAGCCTTGAAGCTTGAATTTAGGAGTGAAAAATATGGTCAAGTGTTTGAGAGGATATTGGGGAATGTTTAGGAAGATATGAGGTTGAAATATGGCTAAGTATAGGTAAAAACACGTTTAGGAACACTTAGGCCCATGATCTAAAAGTGTTGAACCAAGATAGAAAAACTGGACACAAAAATGTATAGGAGTGCACCCTTGGTGCGTTGTGCCAGGGTCGTGGATCGTCACTGGAAATCGCATTTTTGTGATTTTCAAATTTCGCTATGATTGCTCTTAAATCAAGGTTAGACCCTTCTCCCCCTAATACAAATCTCCCAAACAAGAATATGAAGTCAGATTTTCAATACCGCATATGGAATTTGAGGTATATGGAAATTTTTGGCATTTCGAGGCACATTTTCGGGCACTTTTCGGGGTCGTTTCAAACTCAACCCACCAACACATAGTAAAACCATCATGTAAAATACCTTGAAATCTATCATCAAATCTCATAATAGAGCATATTTCATAGCCCAAAACATGGATAGTCACAATAGACAAAACATCTCATAGTATAGGCTTGAAATAGGTAGACATGTGTTTCCAATCAACATTTCATAAAACCCCAAATAATTTGTAATCAGAATTCATCATAAGTAATACCCGTAAGTAATACAACTTGAGAACATGCAATTTTCATAATATAGGAAGAATAGGCACCATAGGCAAAAAGACCCAATGGTTGAAACCCACATACCTTAAATTTGGGGATTTCCTTGATGTAGATTTGGAGAGAACTTGAAGCTTGAATAAAGTTCTTGAGATATGGAATGAATCTTGACACACTTGAATTTGGAGGAAATATTTGGTTAAGTGTTAGAGAGGGTTTTGAAAGGGTCTTGAGTTATACAAAGTTGAAAAATAACTAAGAATAGGTGTTTTTACGCATACGCATGGGGCCAAGACACAATACCTTGGCTAAAACGGGAAAAAATAAGAAATTCACGACATTGCTCCGCGATAGGTCTACATCGCGAAGACATCGCAGACAACTTCTATCCCCGAAAATTTAGCAAAAATCAATTTTTCCTATGGATCCTCTAAAATTGGGGTTATAATCGTTCCTCACTAAATTTACGACCTGATCAAGAATATGAAGTCAGATTTTCGATATCATCGACAGATTTTGAGATTTATGGAAATTATGATTGTGGGCATTTCCAGGAACATCTTCAGTGCATTTTTAGGGCGTTTCAACTTTGGGCTATTTTCAATCACTCCCTTATCAACCTCACCTTCTCAAAGGCTTCCATGACCGAATCTGGACCTAGAAAGCCATTTCCCCAACATCAAACTACCCAACCGGGGACTACAATGCGTACCAAGAAGAGCTTCAATGGGAGTCATATCAATGCTTGAGTGGTAGCTATTATTGTAAGGAAATTCAATGAGTGGAAGATGTTCATCCTAACTACTCTTAAACTCCAAAACACAAGCTCTAAGTATATCCTCAAGAGTTTGGATAGTTCTTTGAGCTTGACCATCTGCTTGAGGATGAAAAGTCGTGCTAAGCTTAAACTTGGTACCAAGACCTCTTTGGAAGGACCTCCAAAAGTGACAAGTGAATTGAGCACTACGATCCAAAATGATAGACAAGGGTACCCCATGCAATCTAACCAACTCATAAATGTATAACTTGACATAATCTTTGGCAGCATAAGTGGTTTTGACCGGTAAGAAGTGAGCCGACTTTGTCATTCTATCCACATCAACTCAAACAGAGTCAAAATGTTTCCTAGTCTTAGGCAACCCAACTACAAAATCCATGTTGATCTCTTCCCATTTCCAAGTAGGAATCGCTATATCTTGAGCTAGGACACCCAGCCTTTGATGTTCGGCCTTCACTTGTTGGCAATTGTGACACCCTGATAAGAACTTGGCAACGTCCCTTTTCATACCACCCTACCAATACACCTCCCTCAAGTCTCTATACATCTTTGTAGAACTGGGGTGAATGTAATAGTCTAAATTATGGGCCACCTTCAAAATTAATTCTTTCAAGTCATTCATATTTGGCACACATAATCTGCTTTGGTACCTAAGGGTACTATCTCCCGATACTACATGTCCTAGAAAAGCAACCTCTTTTAACCAAAACTTACGTTTTCCATATTTAACATACAGCCTCTCCACCCTCAAGATTTGCAACACCACCCTCATGTGATTCACATGCTCCTTCTCACTATGGGAATAAATCAAGATATCATCAATGAAAAATGCCACAAAGAAGTAAAGTTAGGATTTAAAGACCCTATTCATGATATACATAAATATAGTCGGTGGATTAGTCAACCTAAAGGACATAACCACAAACTCAAAGTGTCCATACCTAGTCCGAAAAGCCAACTTGGGAATGTCACACTCCCTCACTTTCACTTGGTGATACCCGGACCGAAGATCAATCTTAGAAAAGTGACTAGCCCCTTGAAGTTGATCAAAAAGGTCATCAATCCTTGGTAGAGTGTACTTGTTCTTTGTGGTGACTATATTAAGTTGCCGGTAATCAATTCACATTCTAAGAGAACCATCCTTTTTCTACACAAATAACACTGGTACATCCCAAGGTGACTTACTAGGCCTTATTAAACCCTTCTCTAACAAATACCTCAATTTCTCCTTCAAGTCCTTCAACTTCGTCGAAGCCATATGGTAAGGGGGAATAGAAATGGGTTGAGTATTGAGAAAAATGTCTATACTAAAGTCTATTTCCCTTTCGGTAGGATCATCGGGAAGCTCATCGGGAAAGACATCAAGAAACTTATTAACCACCAGAACAGACTCAATAGGAAGGACTTTGGACTCAACAACCCTAATCCTCACAAGATAATAGAGACAACCCTTGGAAATCAACTTTAAGGCTTTAAGGCAAGAAATGAATCTACCCTTGACAACCACATCACTACTTTCCCACTCAAGGACGAGCTAATTAGGGAATTGGAGTTTATCCCTATGGGTTCTACAATCGATAGAAGCATAATATGTGTGCAACTAATCCATCCCAAGAATGACATCAAAATCCACCATATCTAACTCAAAAAAATCACAATGCAAGATTTTATGTAACGTGAACACAGGACAATTTCTATAGACTATTTTAACAACAATGAACTCACCAATGGGGCTAGACACTTCATAAGGTTCACACAACAATTCAGGACTAACATGATGCTTTTTGGCAACAAAAAGACTAATAAAAGAAAGACTGGCACCCGGTCTATAAATGCATGCACATCAAAATAAAGAACCTTTAACATATCGGTGACAACATTGGGCACCTCATCCACCCCTTGTCTCCTTTGAAGAGCATAGAACCTATTTTGCCTTGGAGTGCCCTTGTTGGCCTTCTCTTCCCTTTTGACAAGCATTTGCACCTCGGCCTTGTGGATGACCATCTCTACATTTATTTTGAGTATGACAACAATCAATCACCTCATGGCCCACTTCACCACAACCATAACAAGCAGAAGAGTTTCTTATACATGGGCCACTATGGTTCCTACCACACCTTTGACACATAGGGTTAAGCACCCCACAACCACCACCTTGGAATCTTCGATTATCATTAGCAAATCTCCTATTAGGAACATTGGAAGACCCTTGGCCTTCGAACATATGGCCTTGAGGAAACTAGCCACCCTTGGAACTTTGGAATCCACATCCAAAACAAGCCCTCTTGGACTCACCACTTCTTCTTTTTCTAAGCTTTTCTCCCTATAGTTGCTCGGTGTATGTCATGAGATGGGAAAAATCCATATCACCTACTAGCATGGTGGTACGTGACACTCCCAAAACAAATTTGTTCATCCTTGATCTCAGCTCGACAACTAATTTTAGAGCATACTTGGAGAGTTGGTTGAACTTGAGGGCATACTCCCTCATACTCATGGAACCCTACTTAAGGTTCATAAACTCCATCATTTTAGCCTCCTTTAGCTTGATAGGAAAGAACTGGTTGAGGAATGAGGCTTTGAAAGCTCCCAAGGAATAGCATCATCATCTCTCCTCTCCAACTTTCATTGTGTAAACCAAATTTGAGCCAACCCTTTGAGTTGGTAGGCCGCTAACTCCTCTTTCTCTTCTGAATTGACCCCCATGATAGATAGCACTTTGTACAACACATCGATGAACTCTTGGGGATCCTCCTTCGGTTTGGATACATGGAACTACTGTGGGTTCATACTAGTAAAATCCCTCACCCTAGAAGTCGGAGTGGGAACATGAGGGTCTTGAACTCCTTGGTGATTTGGTTGGTCATAGCACGAGCCAACATTATAATAGCATCCCAAAATTCATATTGGGCTACCCCTCCACCTTGAGGAGCTTGTGGAGCAGAGGGGCTAGTTGCTCCTCGAGTGTACAGGCTCTCCTCAGTCTCCCTCTTGGAATTGGCATGATCTAGAAGAGCAAAGAGCATTCATTAGAGGAAAATCCTTACACTCACATCTAAAGCTTGATATAGACCATGAATAAGTGAAACATTTCTTAAAACGCCTCATAGTCTCCCATTCATAGTGTTGGCGCACTTCACAACCATGATTAAGACTCTAATCGATGTGATGTGTAGGATTCCGAGGACTATTAACAACCTAGTGCTATGATACAAAGTTTGTCATGACCCACTCCTATGGCCTTGATGTGACATGGCGAATGGGAACCTGAAGGCACCCCAAACAAGCCTCTTAGCATATCGTTGACACATCCTTGGTCGCAGAAGAAGAATAAACAACACAATAGATATAAATAAAGGAAGTGAGACTAAGGAAAATCTTTATATTTATAAAAGCATAAAAGAGTCAGGCTCATAGCATAAGTAAATCAATTATCCAATAACACCTCTAATATACAATATAGCGGAGGTGAAGACACTTTTCGGGCACACCCTCATAATAGCAATTGTTCAACATAAAGAACTATCAAATAACAAGAGTAGCATAGATAGCATCCTTGGACTTTAGGACTCACCAAAGCTTATCTTCCCAAGTACCAAACTAGCCACATGGAGGATGATTGAGAGGTGCTCCGGTCCCTACATGGTAATATCAAGTAGGCATAGAGTATGCATTAGTACGTTTGAATGTACTAAGTATATAGGATGCAATAGAATAAGACATAAGCCAATATATTCAAGATGCATAATCATAAGCAATGGATAAGTATAATATCAATATGGCATGCATGATCAAGGCTTGAAGTAAAACATACTTGTAAATCATATAACTTGCATAGTGCATATCACATGTGTGGGGAAGAGACCATAACCGACATAGACCAAGAAAAAATCCTACTTGGAATCTAAGGCATTTAACCCCCTTGTAAGAATATTGAGGTATGTTACCCCTCAACAAGGTGACTGGGGCATGTCACTCCCCCAACAAGGTGATTGAGATGTGTCACCCTTAAACTAGATGATAGGACATGTCAACCTCCAACAAGGTGATTGAGGTATGTTACCCCTCAACTAGGTGATTTGGCATATCACCTCCCAACAAGGTGATTGAGGTACGTCACCCCTCAACTAGGTGATTGGGCATGTCACAAGGTGATTGAGGCATGTCACCCCCTCAACATGGTGATTAGGCATGTCACCCCCAAACAAGGTGTGGCATACTTGCAATGTCATAGATACTTTTCATGAATTTAATGCATACATGCAAGCCCTTAATCATCATAAAGTCACTTGATTTATAAACCATGTAATAGATCATCAATAACTTAAGAATCCTTGTCAAGACATTTTATCAAACACTCGGTGGGTGCATAATGCTTGTTTAAAAAATCATACAATTCAAGAGTGAAATAATATGAGAAAACTCAGTGCAAATCAACCCACCAACATATAATAAAACGCTCATGTATGGTATCTTGAAATCCATCATCAAACCTCATAATAGATCATAGTTTCATAGCTCAAAACATGCGTAGTCTCAATAGACAAAAGCAATTCATGGCATAAGCTTGAAATAGATAGACATGCATATTCAATCAACATTTTATAAAACCCCAACATAACTTATAAATATAATCCATAATAAGAGATACTTATAGATGATATAACTTGAAAACATGTAATTTTCATAAAAAGGAAGATTGGGCTCCATGGGAGAAAGGACCCAATGGATTAAACCAACATACCTCAAACTTGGGTTTTATTGAGATGAGCTTGAAGAGAACTTAGAGATTGAAGAGAATCCTTGAGTTCTAAAGTTAAGCTTGAAATCCTTGAAATTTGAATGAAATATTTTGTTAAATCTTGGAGAGGTTTTTTTAGAGTGTCTTGAGTGATATAGAGTTGAAAAATGGCTAAGTATTGGTGTTTTCATGCATAAGTGGGCATGGGGCTATGATCTCAATGCCCTTGACCGACATAGAAAAATTAAGGATAAACTAACACAATTCAGTGATGTGGACCCATCACGAAGGGCAAAATAACACTGATCAGCTCCCCAGGCACATCACGGCCTGGGTACTGACATTGTTTTTTGCAAAAATTAGAAAAAATTATTTTTCGCTATAGGTCCTCTATTATCCGGGTTATACCCATTCTCCACTTAATTTTGCCCCCTGATCAAGAATTAAAGTCGGACATCATGCACGAATTTTTAGATATATGGAAATTATGATTATGGGCATTTTCAAAGCACAATTTGGGGTGTTTCAGACTCATAGAGGTGGATTGTAGTAGTGAAGTCTAAAATTCCAAGTGCTAACAATTAAAGCCCGATTACGGCTCGTAGGGTGACCTACGATCCATAGCTACGATCCATAGAAGCTGCCGACATGAATATTTTAATTATTTTAAGGACCTTTTTGTAAATAGTATATGTTAGGGTTTCCAGAGGGAGATCAAATATTCTTTTACTTTCTAGAGATTTTAAGAGAGAGAAGCTCTTAGTCTTTAGAATATTGTAGGGTTTAAGAGTAGAAATTTAGGGTTTTCATTTGGAGTCTTAATTTGGAGATTTGGAATCACTTGTAAATTAATTTCAGCATTCAAGCTTGTGATTATAAGAGGGGTTTCCTTGTTCTTCATTCTTCTTGGGTAATTTCTCAACTATGTGTATTTCATTCATTGTTTGTTTTCTTGCCCAAGTCATGAGTAGTTAAACCCCCACAACTTGGGTGTTGTGGGAATCATGAATAGCTAGCTTAATAACCTGGATTATTTGCATTTCTTGGGTAGGGTATTAGCATGTATTATCCATTTTCCTTCATTTTTGTTGTTGCGGAATGGTGGCCAATATTACATCCCACCTAGTATCATGATCCCAATCAAGGTAGTGATGAATAGGAAAAGAAAATGGGTGACATAATTTGATTGACATGTTTTCGTCTAATAAACCATACCAAGTCAAGGAGAGGTTGACTAGGACAATAGGAAATGGTTAGTTTGGACACTATGGTAGTCAGCCCAGTGCCATAGTAAAATTCAATATTCACTTTTGCTGAAGGGTTGTAAGAACTTATGTTACCATCCTATATGCAATGTCCTAATTTAGGTTGTGTTATCTGGGGTGTTGGAGTTGGTGAATCATGGGGAAAATAATTTCACAAGTTTCCCTCCCACTTGATTGTTTCTTTGCTTTGTTAGAATAGATTTAGTGTCTTATACATCATTTCAACCCCCCCCCCTAATTGAGAATAGAATTAATTGATGCTTGCAATGATTGTTGGTGAATCAATGCGGCAAAACCCCGTATTCCCTTGGGATTCGACCCTAACCTATGGTTAGATTTTAGATTTGACAACGATTGCTTTATCTTCGAAGTGAGAGGTACTGTTTGAGCATAATCAAAATTTATGGCACCATTACCAGGGAATATGGTGAGGTTTTGACTTGATTTCACTATTAGTTAATTCAATGATTGATTGCTTAATTCTCTTGTATTTTACTTTTGTTTTTGCTTTTGTTGTTTAGTATCTTTTGCAGGATATACTAGGTGTATGCCCAAGACAAGGAGCCAAGGTGGACCCTTAGCTGCAATTAATCTTGAGATCCATTGTGTTTCACGGAGAATGGCCCAAGGAAATGTGGATATTGCAGTTGATGAAGCATGGATCAACATGATGATGATGTGGGTAGAGAGGAGAATCCACCACCAAGGGAAAATAGGCCACACCATAGGGATTGCAACGAGAATGTATATGGTTGGAATCAATATCAGTTGAACCCTATGGGCATGGATATTATAGGCTCTATAGTGTTGCCACAACTACCTGCAGACACCAAGTTCATAGTGTCAAGTGGATTACTCCAAATGCTTCAGAACCGTGGTTTGTTTGCAGGGTTGCATGCTGAGGATCATCACAATCATCTTCATAATGTTGCATTTATGTGTAAAAGTGTGATGGGTACATAGAATTTCTCTATGGATGTTGTTAGGCTACATGTGTTCCCTCTATCTCTTACAGGAAATGCAGCAATATGGTTGTCAAAACTCCCACAGAGTTTAATCACCAGTTGGGTAGAATTGCAAAGAGCCTTCTTAGAGCGATATTTTCCAAGGTCCAAAAATCTCAAACTCAAGGACCAAATCAATAACTTTGAGCAATTGCCGGGTGATTCTATTAATACAATGTGGGAGAGGTTTACCAAATGTTTGAGAATGATTTCGGGCCATAAGATTGTAGATGACACCTTAGTGGAAATTTTCTATCGGGCTCTTGGTGAGAATAGTCAATCGTGTTCTGATACAATTATGGGAGGCATGTTCTTAGACCAACTGTTCACAAGGATAGCAGAAAGGATGGAGCAAGTAGTGACCAATAAAGCATAGGGCCGAAGTGAGAGAATTACTACAAGAAGCTCTTGTGCAGTGAGTATTAGTTCAAATCAACCAATTCAGTGATGAGATCATACAACAACTTGCTAAACTCTGGAGTAGCATGGACTTGGTGGTGAAACAAACTCAAGAAAGTGTTCATGCAGTAGTCCACCAACCTCCAAGAGTGCCCATGTATGGTGAGTAATATTATGTTGAAGATGATTGCTTTATTAGAGATCAAGTGGTGGATTTTCGGAACAATATCCAAGGGTCCAATGCGGACTATTGGCATCAAGATTTCGGAAATCAAGGTCAAAACTACAACCGAGAGGGTGCATATAGAGATAATAGTGTTGGTTATTTTAAAAGAGATATGGTGTCAGAAGCTGAGTGAGGCCAAAGAGATGGGTATAGAAATAGTCCTTATGTGCCTCCTCATAATTGTGAAGCCGGTTCTAGTAATTCAAGGATTGGGAAAAAGTTTGACAAGTAGTTAAAGAAGGTTGATTGCCAAGATAAGACTTTGAAGGGAATGAAATTGGATATCTCAAGTATCAATCAAAAGATCAAGTCTCACTCGATGGCGATCAAGAAATTGGAACATTAGTTTGGTCAAGTGTCCCTCCAATTGAATCAATGCCAAAAGGGTACTTTGCCAAGAAATATGATCCAAAACTCAAAGAATGAGGGGCATTGCATGGCAGTTATGACGAGGAGTTGGAAGAGTACCATTGACCCTCTAATGTTGGTGGGTGTAAATGAGGATTGTGAAAAGAACATTGATAACAAATTTGAAGATGAGGAAGAAGGTTTGACTAACAATGGGGTGAGAGTGAAATGGTGAAGGACCAAGGAAAGAACAAGAGACTATCCCAAGACCTTCCCATCCGTTTCCCTATAGGCTCAAGCAAAAGGAGGAGGATCATAAGTTCAAGCACTTCTTATCCACATTGAAGAATTGTCCATCAACCATTCCCCTTATTGAAGCATTAGGGAAGATGCTAGGGTATGCCAACTATATGTAAGGTTTGGTGACAAAGCTCTCGCAAGAGCTCCACCATTGTAGTGCTATTAAAACCACATGCTTAGTCCTTAAAAGGGAGGAGTGATGATGTTCACGCTCTAATAAGAAAGCGGTCACACTGTCAGCAATCTCACCTATCCAAAGGTTAGGGTCGAATCCCCAGGGAATATAGGACTTGACTATGATAATTCACTATCAATTATTTCAAGTATCTATAACTAAAATCTCTAAATGGGGGGGGGGGGGGTTGTGATTCAAGAACAAAGTAATATAAACATTATACTACAATGAGGGAAAACACTCAATTTTAGGGATAATTTGGCCATTGTGTTCCCCATGGTTCATTTACTCAATTACCCTTGGTAACATAACTAAAATTGGAGATTCGCATGACGATGGTAACTTAGGTTCTTCCATCCCTCTTATGAAGGTGAAGGTCGAATTTTACAATGGTGCTTGGTCGGCTACCATGGCGTGCCAACTAACCATTACCTATTATCCCAGTCAACCTCCACTTGGTCAGGTTTAGTTGATTAGATGAGAACACATCAATCGAATCCGGTCATCTACTTCCCTTTTCCTATTCATCACTACCTTTGTCAGGATCGTGATAGTAGGAGGGGTTTGGTGTTGGCCTCCACCAAACAACAATCAATTAGAAGGGAAACAGACAATGCCTGCAAAACCTCAATCATAGAAATGCAGTAAACGTAGGTCATCTCAAGTCAACTAGCCATGGTTCCCGCAACCCCAAATTGTGGGTGCTTAGCTACTCATGGCTAAGGCAAAACCAACAACAATGCAAATACAAAACATAGTTGAGGATTTTAGCCAAAGCAATGAAGAATGAAGACACAACCAATTGCAAACCAAAAGCTTGACAGATTGACAATGAGTACATGGCAAGATTTGCAATTCCCAAATGTGGGTTTTCTACGAGAAAAAGGATTAACTAAGCTAAAACCCTAAAACATTCTTGAGAGAATATTCAAAGGCTCTTTTAATGTGTCCCAAGAAAAAATCTCAACTCTGTCTCATCAAATAAAACCTTAAGTTAAAGTGTTTATAGTAGTTACAAATTAACCCTAAAAGTTCCACAGAAAAGACAGCTGGTAGCTGGTATGCCTCACAGGTATGACTCGTAAGATGACTTATGAGCCGTAATCAGGGTCTCATATCAAGTTTTTGGCATATTGGACTTAACTGGTATGACCCATTGGTACGAGTCATTGCTTGCGCTACGACTCCTATGCTCTTGTAGTCTAGGCCTTCAGTTTTTTTTGGTCCAAAGTTTTGGCTCTCTGATTCCTGCTATGAGTCCACCTATATGAGTCATAGTGAGACTTACGACTCATAGGATGGTCTCGTAGGATTGACCGGCACTTAGCAAATTTCTGACTTTTGGTCTCTGTTTCTTGCTATGATAACACCCTATGACTCATAGCTTGGGCTACGTCTTGTAGGTGAACTCGTATGTGCTATGCTTCAGCAAAATCTACAATTTCTCTCCAAAATCATGCCAACCAAACTTTTCTGCAAGAACAACACAAAAACACATAAAAACAACAAAAAATCGCATTAAGAACTCACAAAATCTCTTGCTTTAGGCATTAAATGTGGTGTATTTTAATAGCACATCAACACCGTTAACTTAGAATTGTTGTTTGTCCTCAAGCGACGACTCAGTCTACACAGAAAATGAGAAATACACAGCAGCTATCCCAATGGCATATACATCATTCACTCTAATCCAGGCACCAAATTATCATTTTCAAAACCAGATTGCAAAGCTACTAAGCACACAAGAACATGATGATTAATCTGGCAACCTAACTATGATAAGCTAAGGCGCATCAACCATCGACAATCACTAGTATAGCCACATGGTAATCATGTAGTACAAATGCCCTCACAGAGAAGAAGTAACTCTTACTCACTCAAAAAGCATTTAGAATTCAGCACCTGAGGAAGCATTCTCATTCTCTCAATTGAAATTCATGCACAATCACAAACACTATAGGCTTGCCTCTATGCACATCTTCCGACTTGGTGACAAAGTGGAATTAAATCACTTTAGGTCTTAAGGGCTTGTAACATTGGTTCAGGGGGCTTTGGTATAGCATTTTAGGCAAGTAGTGATTAAAAGCTTTCTTTGAACCATGTTTACCAACACTTTTGCCTTCATAACCCAACCTTTTTCACTAATCCACCCTTGTTCCACCATTTCAAACTTTCCCCAGGTGCTTGCTTTCTCTTTTTCAGCTGTGCCTCAATTTCGAACTAATTTTTGCTCATTTTGTTTTCAATTCAAGGCACGTTTTCTTTTCTTTATCTTCATCCGGTTCATGATTGTTCATTTCTTTCTTTCCTCCCCAACTAACAACCTTATTTTCGTTAATTTACCACAATAAGGGCCACCCTCAGGCTTTTAGCCTAAGGTGAAGCACATAATATATATGCCTCAACCAGGGCCACCAATTGCATCCACCCTCAACTTACGCTTTTAGCCTCAATTAAGGTTCACATGTTCAAGGATAGACCAGGAATAATATCAAGGTATTTCATCCAACAAGGTTAAGTTAACAAGGTGTCAAGAAAGAATGAGTACATAAGAAGCTCAAAAATTTGGAACAAGGGATTCACTAGCTCATTTGGTAGGTCATTTAAGCAAAAGTGGGCTCATTAACAGTTCCAAACCAACCAAATCACCGAACCAATCTTATAGTACTAGACAAGTTCTGAGTCCATACAAGATGCATGAATGCAGCAAAATAACCTCACAACACACATGGCATTGTACCCACGATCAAGTATAGACTCACAATTTATACTTCAAGCCTCAGCTTACCACCATATTATCAGGACAAACATTGCTAGATACCGAAAATGCATGAATGACTCAATAACCACAATCTCAAAAATTTTGAGGGTACCTAATTTTTCAAATCATTCACAAAGCATTTAAAGATTATGTATATGCCAACAGATAACACTAATATGTATTTACACATTATCTACACTACCTAAATATGTCGGTTCAATAGAAAATTAAACATTCACAAGGAAAAGGAAACACGACAAGAAAACCTTGGGACCAAAAAAAAGGGGAATTTATGGACTTGAGGCTACTCAGACTTCAACTCAATCTATAACTTCCCACACCTCACCAAAATAGAATACTTTTTCCTCAAAGTAAAACACATACCAAGACGAAAATGACACAAACAGAAACATAGATGTATATACATTAAAAATCAACAATTTAAAAACTAATACCCAAAACAAAGGTAAAAACATCATCCAACATAAAAACATCAAAAAACAACATAATGAAAAGATTGTCTAACAAAATAACGAAGTATTCATAAAGAAAAGTAAGGATTGGGGTCAAAAGGAGTCAAGCATCATGGTGCATCAAGCACGGGTGTCTGGCTATTCTACAGGGTCCTGGGTCACCATCTCCTTCTTAGAAGTCTGGGCTGCAGCTACACCTGAGCTACCCTCTCCATGTGGGGGCTACTACTCCCTATCTCTCTGTATAGCCGCCAACAGAATCGACTCTTACACCACCTCATCTAGTATTGACTCCTCCTCAGGGTTGCTGGGTCATCAGATCTAGGCCTTTCCTAGATCAACTCTTGGTCATCTATCTCCAGGGGCATCTTCCCAAGGAGATGTGGGCAGCCAGCTAACTAATCAAACACCTCATCACCCATCGATGTCACCTCTGGGACTGCAACAGGGGTTGCTAACATCTGCAATAAGTGGGTCTTAAATTTGGCCAACTATTGTGTCACTACGCTCTGTCAACAGGCCGAGCACCCACAAGCCTCCGCTGGACTATCACCTCAAGTGCATCCACTCTAGCATCCACTGCCCTAACTCTCTCATCAACCAAATCTCGGGCGAATTCCTTCATCCTCTCCTCTAATGAACCCATGGCTGACCCATCCTGATAAAGCCTGTAGCCGATACTCTTAGTGCCTGAAGCAACAATAGAGATCATAGAATCAACTTGTAATGTAGATGTTGCTAGTGCTAGAGTACTGGAGGGTGGCATGGACTCAATCTCAGCAGCTGGCATAGGCTCTATAGTGACTGGAGTAGTATCTGTGGTAGTTGGAGTCAAACCTTGAGTTTAAGGCTCACTTGGGAATAGATATGGCATAGCCGAAGAAGCTTCAAGAGGTAGGGCCACCAGGTTCTCATCAGCCTTTATCAGGCTACAATCCATAGTGTGTGTGGCCTCGATATGTTGGTCTCAGTGGAGGTCTACAGGAACACCTGCATTGCATAATCGGTAGATCAAAATAGGGAATGACAGTAAGGTGTTTGTCCATATGGCGGACTTGTGGATCTACTTGGATATAATTCGAGTCCAATCTATCTCATAACCAGCTAGAATGTTGGCTAATAATATAGCTCACTCCAAGGTGATCACATTATCCGTGAAAGTATTTCAGATACACCAATGGATAATGGACCACCAAAACATGGCCCAGAAAAAAAGGTGGGCCATTACTATAGAATTTGAGTGGTTTGTAACTTACGTCGGCTAGAACCTCTCCTCACATATCTAGCTGGCAATCCACTATAGAAGCTCTGTCCTAGCCCCGATATCCTTCCCAATCACCGCTCTCCTTATCTTGTCAATGCATCCATCATATCTGCAGTAGATTGAGGCACTCTATAAGCGGGCCAAATGGACTCGTCGGATCGTATCCTCCAAGATGTCAACCCTTTGGCCCCGGACTGATACCACCCCTACCATTGGCTGCCCAATCAGCTTCTTGTTCTTCGGCAACCCTCAGTGGAGTGTAGCAAGATAGGCCGTATAAAACTCATAGACTACGTAAGAGGCATACTTGTCCAACTATTGTGTGGTCCATCGTAGCCTGTGCTCATCTATCTCTGCATCCAAGTCTGGCACCCTATCTAATCTCGAGTCATTCAACCTAGACTCCTCATGAAACTATTGCACAGGTTATCCCTTGGGCTCTACCCCCTGGTCACATATCACCTTCATCCCTACAATACACCATCTCGGGTTAGCCACAGGCTGTGATTGTGCTTCTTCCTGCTAGGCCTGTGAGGTGCTTTCAGACTCTAACCCTGACCTCTAGTGTGAAGGGGTTATCTATGGTAAACTACTTCCCGAGCCATCTCTATCACCCTCCTGTACCTCCTCTTCAGACTGGGAGGCACTGTTAAGTTCTGTGGGTGCTTGAGCTGCACAAACACTGATTTGAGGTACATTTGCAATGGGGTCTATCCTAACCCTATGCACCTCTAGTAAGCCTTCAAATCTTTCAGTCTAGGAGGACTCGTCAACCAACCTCCGTTGGAATGTTTGAATTGCATGTTTATCCTTTGGAGGCATTGTATGTGCAAATAAACTATACAATTTATATGAGCATCAAGATGTTTAATCCAACAAATCACATAAAAAAGAACAAGAAACAATAAACAAAAACAATTTTAGTGCAAAAGATCACTAGTGCAGCTGCAGGTCTACAGATACAAGATGCAATTACAACTCATAGGGTATCCTATTAGTCAAACACTTGCTTCGTAGTATAAAGATTCCTGCAAAAATGTAGTCTTAATTTAGATTTGAGGTGTAGTTACGATTTGTAGGGGAACCTAAGAATCATATTCTGGGCTCGTAACTATTTCCAAAAACATTTTTAAGAACTCAATTAAGCTTACAAGACCCTTACTATGTGTTGTAGTAGGTACTATGAGTCATATGTGGGTCTCGTATGAGAAACATCAAGTAACCAAAGGTTACTGGGGCTTGCTATGAGGGACTACTACAACTCATAAGGGGGCCTACGAGTCGTAGGAGGACCTCGTAGCTGAAAACCAAAGGCTCCAATAGCGCCTATTACTTTCCCACACAAAGCACAAACAAAACAATCACAACTAAAGAGTTGCAGTTATAAGAGTGATATAGTATATTTGACACATAAATGGCCCTACAATGACATCAGAAAGTTAAAACAACCATTATCCCTAAAAATCGAAGTTAGTTCCACATTATATTAGGCAAAACCAAGGGCAATTTCATATCCAAACTCGCACATTTATCAACAAAAGATTCCATTGACATGCAAGAGCAATTCAAACACTTTCAATCAAGTCCAACAAGCTATGACATATAAAACACACCTACACTTACTAAACTTCATTTTCGAAGACAATTTTCACAATGGTCGGGTAATAATTAAGCACTACATTCTATGGATCAATAATTTCCACAGTTACAACCACCCACTCGAGAACTTCAAACAAGGTTTGATTCATAACTAAATCTTTCAAAGCTTACAAACCCTAGGTTTCATGTCTCAGTCTACACATCACCACAAGGGCATGAATATTCATGGTTAAAACAAGCATACAATCATACCAACAATGTGCTCATCACAATAGTTCTTTAAATTTAACCATGAAGATTACCAACTGATAGAAGAATTTAACCAAAGTAAAGGAGATCAAAAAGAATGCCAAAACCCTCGAAGAGAGTATCCTCGTCGGAATTCATGTCAAAAAATGACGTGGGTAGTTGAACTTTTTATCGGAAAAGGGAATGAGGAAGAGGTATTTGGGATTTCATGGCATCTTAGGGTCGGGGGAATGAACTATCGGGGTCATATTTTATTTTGACCCCCATTTCAATGAAACCTGGTCATCTTGAAAAGGTTGCAGGTCGGGGCTACAAGACCCTAACTACAAGTTGTAGGGTGTCCTACGGCTCATAAGATCTGGTCTCATAGCAGACCTAACACTTGCGCAAATTTAGAATTCATACCTGGTTACTACGAACCTTACTTACGACTCGTAGGGGACCCTATGAATTTTAAGGTTGGCTCATAGTGCATGTGCTAAATTCTGATACTCATAGTTTCTCTTTACGAGGCATGACTACGAGTCGTAGTGGTGAATATGACTCGTAGGCCTGCTTGTAGAGGTAGCTCTAAGTGCCACTTTCTCACATTTTCAGTTCTTCAATCTCCACCTACAAACCAAGTCTCAAAACCACAAAATTTCAAAATATTACACCTGCATCAATGTTTTCCAACTTAAAACAAACAACCACCCTACTACCTAAAATCTCAACAACCAGACACACCTAAAACAGACAAACAATTATCAATAGATGCTTGGGTTTCCTTCCAAGAAGTGTGTTGTTTAACATTGTGGCTCGACTTAGTCATTGTCCTTAATGAACGATCATCAAGGGTCTGCAGTTCACTCTTAAACTCGTCAGGTGTTTCATGGATGGGCGGATATCAAACACGACCTTTGCATCATTTACCCTGAAATGAAGTTGACACGAATCCATATACAATAGCACTCTCCCATATACAATAGCACTCTCCCATATACAATAGCACTCTCCCAGTGGGCAAAAATGCTCTTCCCAAGATGGTGGGCA